>CALNHX010012975.1:0-21057 GCA_940337035.1 Agriotes lineatus
CACCAACGGCCCACCAACGTTCGTCGGACATAGAGGATCCAGCCACATCGACATTACCGCGACAGACCTCCGCATGGGTAGGAGGATCACAGACTGGCGCGTGTGCGACGACGAAACCCTGTCTGACCATAAGATGTTAACCTGGAAGCTAGTGGGAACACCAGCTCAAGCCGCAGTATTGCACAAGCGGCTTTTTTGCAACAAGAAGGCCGACTGGAATCGTTTCAAGAACGCATACGCCAGCAGAATAGAGGCAGTGAAGACCCAAATAATGGATGCATCGACATCGGCAGCAGTCAACGAAGCGGCACGTAACCTAAACGACGCGGTGGTACGTGCGTGTGAGACCTCCATGCCCAGACGAAAGCAGTTTGTCAAAAGCGTACCATGGTGGACCCCCGAACTGACAGCAGCTAGATCAGCTACAAGAAGACTGAGGCGGCGCTTCCAGAGGTCGGATTCCCCCGAGAGAGAGGCACGTAGGCACGAGCTGCAGACAGCGACGCGGGAATACAAGGATCTAATGCTGCAAACCCGCAACGAAAAGTGGAAGGAGTTCTGCTCCAAGAGCGCCGAGTCCGACCCGTGGGGCACGGCCTACCGCGTACTCCGGGGATGAAAGAGCAGGGCAATGAACACCGAGGTGCGAAGAAGAGATGGGACGCGCACTGTCGGGGCGCGCGAAACAGCCGAATATCTGCTGGAAGAGTTCTTCCCCGCGGACAACCCGGACGAGGACGATCATATGCAGGACGCGATTAGAAGGTCATGGGACCTTGCAGAAGGCGGAGATGATGACCACCCCATCCGTGAGCATGAGGTCAGGAGGGCCCTCGCCAGGATGTCCTCGACGAAGGCGCCCGGATTCGACGGCATCACCGCGGATGCGGCACTGTGTGCGTTTGAAGTGCAACCATCAGTGTTCGTAGACTTGTACAACAAGTGTCTCGCGCAGGGAACATTTCCGGACTGTTGGAAGGTTCAAAGTGTCATCCTGATTCCCAAACCCGGAGCCAGCGACCCCACAAACCCGCCAAGCTACCGGCCTATAAGTCTGCTACCGGTCCTAGGCAAGGTACTGGACAGAATAGTGACAACGCGGGTGGAACACGTGGTTTTCCGCACTGGCGGCTTTAACGAAAAGCAGTTCGGATTCGTGGCGGGTCGATCCACAACGGATGCGGTCGAAACTGTGGTGGGTGCGGTTAAATCGCATCGCGCGAAAGGGAACTACTGTGCGATCGTCTCTCTGGACATCGCGGGTGCATTCGATAACGCGTGGTGGCCCAAGATCGTGTGGGAGCTAGAGAGGCGCGACTTCCCCCGGAACTGGATGCGTCTCGTTCGAGGATATTTCTCAGGCCGGGTAGCGCGAGTGAATCTGCCGAACGGCGTAGTGTCGCGAGACGTTGCGCGTGGATGCCCACAGGGTTCGTGCTCTGGTCCAGTGTTCTGGAACCTAGTATACGAGAGTGTCTTCCGCGAGCACCTCCCGGAGGGCTGCTCCGTATACGCTTACGCGGACGACACCATGCTGGTGGCCAGCGCGAGACAGTATCTCACACTGAAGAGCCGCGTCGATCTAGCGCTGGAGACCCTGAACGGATGGGCCAGGAGCAACAAGCTCACTTTTAACGCCACCAAGACCGACGCAGTGTTTTATGGGAAAACCCCGCGTCAGCGGCGCCCTACCTTCTTGCTCAACGGAGAGCGAGTCTACTGCCGGGACTCCATCCGTTACCTCGGGGTCGTGATAGACCCTCGGCTCTCGTGGCACCCGCATATTAAGGCAGCCAGCGATAAGGGGAAGGAGATCGCGCATAAAATCGGAGCGGCTGCAAGACTGACGTGGGGCTTTAGAGGAGACTCACTTGCTAGGGTCTTTGAGGGAGCTGTGCAGCCAGCGATCTTATATGCAGCACCGATCTGGGCCGAGGGCTGCAAAGTCAAACAGCGCAAGCAACTATTGAGTGCGCAGAGGATCCTCGCGGTGAGAGCTGCAGCTGCGTACGCGACAGTGTCAACAGAGGCTGCCCTGGTACTGAGCGACATCCCGCCCATTGACCTGTCCATCCAGGAACTTGCGGAAAGGAGGTCAACAATGGCGCACAGGGACCCAGCCCATCTCCGTCTACTGAACATCGAGGGTAGAGAGGTGGAAAAGACGGTGGACTTGGCCGCAGTCGTCCACCCCGCCGAGATGTTTGCGCCAACTTTTTCCACAAGTATGGATGATGCGTATGCCACGAGATGCTTCACTGACGGATCCAGGCAGGAAGACGGGGCAGCGGGAGCTGCGTTTGTAATAATCCGCGGGAAAGAGGAGATTTATAGCAGGAAGGTCAAGCTAGCGGACTGGAGCTCCGTCTTCCAGTGCGAACTGGTAGCGCTTCGAGCGGCAAAGGAATACATCCGAGGCAACTTAGGCGTCTTTCCTGCGATATCAATCCTGACGGACAGCAGGTCAGCGCTGATGGCCCTACAGCGCATGCACAAACCCACCGAGCTCCAGGTCGAAGTATACCTGCTGCTCCGGCAGCTGACAGAAACGACATCCGTGAAACTGCACTGGGTCAAAGCTCACGTTGGAATTGAGGGGAATGAGCGCGCTGACGGGTTGGCCAAGAAAGCAGCAGCGGCCGAAGACGTGCCCACGTTCAGCGTAGTGACCCGCGCCTTCTGCAAGAGGCGGCTTGCCCTGCGCAAGGTCGAGAAGTGGGAGGAACGATGGCGCACAGCTACCACCGGGAGACCTGTAGAGCGTCTCATCCCATCCATAGCCACTCGACGCGACATTGTAGGCCGCCTGGACCACCTCACCACTCAGCTCGTCACCGGCCATGGAGGATTCGGAGCCTATCTATATCGGATCGGCAAACGCGACAACTCGGCCTGCGCTTGCGGGGATGAGGACACTGCCGAACATGTCATCCTCCGATGCCCACTAGAGCAACAACATCGCGGAGCCGCCGATGCGCGAATGGCCGAACGGGGACTCAGATGGCCAACCACGATGGAAGACGCGCGAGCCCTATCAAGGGAGAAGGAGTGGTGGCAGGCCCTGGTGGAGTTCGCCTCCAAGGTACAGCGCCTCAAACCTGATCGAGGGTGAGAAGGTAGGCCAAGAGGACCAACTCCAAGCGCACACAGCAGCTGTGCAGAATTAGTTGTAGATTTAGTTAGATTTAGTTTTAGTTTTAGTTAGTTTAGTTTTGTGTAGTGCCGCAAGGCGGGGCACAGGTTACCTGATATTTAGGTAACAATAAATGAAAAGTATAGCTTCAATATTTTCTCGAATAAACATTTTAAGCGTTTCTATCTTTCTTGTAAATACTCTGCTCTTCAAGTAATCCCAAAAAAAAAGTCAGGAGTGGTTATGTCTTGCGATCT
Source organism: Agriotes lineatus (assembly GCA_940337035.1). Classification (NCBI taxonomy): domain Eukaryota; kingdom Metazoa; phylum Arthropoda; class Insecta; order Coleoptera; family Elateridae; genus Agriotes; species Agriotes lineatus. The sequence continues at coordinate 3,391 of CALNHX010012975.1, forward strand.
CGAAGGCCAAGGAGGGTCACCATAGCAAAAAATCAGTTTATTTGGAAACGATTGTCGTAGGAGATTCGTATTATTTCTTGCGGTGTAATTGGTAGCACCGTCCTGTTGAAACCAATATTCATTTATTATCTCCTCTTTTATTTCAGATAAAAAGATATTTGAAGCATGTAATGTCTTTGAGATGTAACCGATACCGTTTCACCAATTTCCTCAAAAAATAAGCCCCGACAACCTTTGACTATAAAACAGCACACCAAACTGTCACTTTCGGAGGATGTCAAGCATTGAAACAAAACTCCCAAGTTTTCTATTTATGAAGAAATTATCATTGATTCCATAGGTGAAGCGTATGGGTTTTTATTAGGTATTGAAACTGACCAATGCGTTTTGGCGCTCACGTAGATAAGATATAAATTTCTGATAGATTATCCAAAATATTAGACGGCTACATATTAATATACTATGGGCACATCATCATACGAGACATGGATAATGTGGAAAGAACAATAATTTAAAGAAAATTGAATGAAACGTAACCGAGAGGCAGATAACTCAAGAGACGAAGGAAGCAAGTAAAGCAGCTCATGAATCGATCTTTGAATGAGTGCAGGAGCAGGATAATATCGAATAATAGGGAACAATTATGAAAGAAGAAGAAGCTCAACCACCAGTAAAACCGACCTAAGTATTTAATATAAACTTTTGTTGAGTACGAGACTGCCTAATGATATACGGACTTTCATTCCTCTGTAAAAGAGAAGCAAAAGTCAACAAATCATTGCAGAAACTGTTGACAGAACATAGGTGGAAAATTTGTTTGTGAGCAGGTCCTGCTATATTTTTTGTGCGGGTCTCTTAATTGCAATAAATCATTGGCGATATTTGCTTGTCTTCACTGAACAGCCGCTTGGGTATGCTTACAATGCGAGCTGCACACGTCACTGTGGCCCGTTATCGACCTTTGGGTAAGCACATTTGAATTTTTAGGTTTCCGTTCTAATTAACTTGGTAATTAATTGCTGAAAACGTTGCTGCATCTGCATTATGTACACTCTTGGGCTACGTTGCCCGAATGTGATTCTACGAGACTTTTTGAGCCGCTGAATCTCCTCCGCTAAATTCATTGCCGCATTGCACGAGCTGCAGATATCTTTCTTGGCCGCATTCTACCTATGAAACCTATGTCGGAGTGTTCCAGATAAACCGCAGTAAGTACACGCCCAGTTTGCTAATAATCAGTGGATTTCTGTGTACTATACAAGCGATTGCGCCAGTGATAAATTATACGTTGATCTAAACGAAGGCCTTAGTTTCCGAATCACGCACGGATAAAGTCACTTACTTAGCTTTATTATCGGCCGCACTAGCTATTTCAATTAGGGATCTACTGAACTCAGGCACCAAGCGTGTACAAGCTGCAGTGCAGTTTTTTGTAATCCGACTTCGATCGCCAGTTGTTTCAGTCCAATTTTAACAGTTAGCATAGCTTGCGATCGGGCCGTTTTTTGTCAGCTTAGCAATAGGATTTTTGCTGGAGTTCTAATTTTAATATGTTGTTTGGTGTAATGTTGTTTCAAATATTAATTTGGGTTTGACTCCAGTCATATTTAATAACTATTTGTCGCTGTAGGGAGCCAAGTTTTTACGTAGAATCGGTTTTTGTTAATCGCTACTCCTGCCCTTTATGTACCTGCTAGTTTTTTGTTATGATTTAGGTTGTTGGAGCAAGAGTCGTCCAGGTAGGTGGTGAAATAATGTGTTAGCTAGACTTGTCTTTTTGTTGTGAATAACGACTGGTGCCCGTTTGTATTCACGCCATATTCTGCCGAGGGTTTGAGCTAGCCCGAATTGCGTTTACCTCTCGTTTATGGGTGGTACATATTTGTAGTTTAGAAACTTCCACTTCTGAGGAAAGTTGGGAGTAAAGCCCTTTACCGATTTGCTTAATTTAGTACCACATTTGCGCAGAAGCAATATTTATTTCCTACTACTGTCATTATTGATGACGTTGGTATGCTACTAAGTAGACTATCATATTCATGAAATAATCAATTGACATAAAAAAAATCAATCGAAAGACCAATTACTATTCAGAATAATACTCTCTTTCGAAGCTTTATATCTCAACTCAATTTTCAAATAGCAAGACAGGTGTTCCACTCTCGACGCAATTTTAAATTAATTAAATTTCCTGCCAAATCTAAAAACAATTAAAAGATATTATATTCCTAAAGGTGGTTACAAATAATACACACAATTTTATTAAAAAAATTAAGCAATCTATAATAAAAATGTTTTCAATTTGTTGTAAAGTTTTTGGTTGATCTCATTCTTGTTTTAATATTTAATTCTACAAAATAAATACTACTACCATCTCCTTGAACACCATTACACATTTTTATAGAATTGAAAATTAGAGTAAGGATACGTACGATCAATGTTTATATGCCACACACTGTGATTTAAGCGTATGAATACTATGAAATATTCTGCTAAGTAGGTAGCGATTCTCACGACTAATAATTAATAAAACTAGAAATATTGTTTAAACAGCAGGTTAATTACATTCTATGCGTATATCTACTATTAATTTACAACCAGAAACCACTTCGGCAAACATTAAGCGATGGTCAATTACGTAATAGCGTGTCTTTAGTTGCCGTAATTACCCCCATAGGTAATTTTCGGCATTAAAATTCTGGTCTAAACACATGTTAATACTGTTTTAAGCAGACTCTATTAATGCTAATTGAAAAGAGCAAGTGCTTTCACTCTTTGGCGTGTTCATTCTACATATCTCCTTAAAGAAGATGTACCGAGCTCGTCTCATTCATGCTCGCAGTCGAGCCGCTTCATGCATATGTATTACTACGGTACGGGCTGCCAGTAGTGAGTGTGGATGGTAATGTATTCATATATTCACTAATATGCGATATTGATTTCATTATGATAATCCGAGATCATTATCTTGACACCTAAGTTAGTCTTTATTCGACTGTTGTCGTACCGGACTCTGACGGACAAGGTAATTAATTCTTAATTGCTTTTTCGAGGTGCTCAATTATTGTAGGCTGATATTTGCAGTCTTCCCGCTCATGCTAAACAGCCGCACATGCGAGCATAGCCAAACATAGTGATGTCTATCTCAAAGCTAACTAAACGCTGCAACATGAATCTTCAGAAATGCTAAACACAACAGCACGGATGTTAAACTTTGTGGGCATTCGCATTAATCTTAATGCGTTCGAAATTAGTGACAATATGTATGTCTTAATTTTTAGTAAAATGTGTACATGGAGTGCAAGAAGATATCTAAGTATGTATTTGCATATTTTCGATTTTAACAAACAAATGTGTTTAAATTCTTACGGGGTTTGCCTAATAAAGGTTTTGGTGTTACCCAGTTGTTCTCAAAAGTTTTGCCGAGGCCCCACTGAATTATTTTCATACTTAACTAATTTTTTGTGCAATGTAGTTCTGCTGAGGTAGTTCTCCTCATTTAATTTAATGACCATACTTATAAATCACCCTGTAGATGCATTTTTGCAATGCTGATAGTTGAAAGAGATAATCGACGGCCCTTATTTGCCGAGTCCCATGCTAAACTCCTCCATAAAGTATATTGCTCCAAACCTTACTCACCCTGTAACAGCATATGTTTTTTTTAAATATTACTGATAAAGTTAAACTAGAATGCCACTTGGATTTCGATATATGCCACGAAATTAAAAATTTATTTTAAGCAATAAATATTGAGATGGTATGCTATCTATGGCAATTCTGGCTTCTTTAATATTATTAAATAATAGTTAGTTAAGTAAAAACCAACATCAATAGAATTGGTACTTTAGTAATCGCTGCAGATGGAAATATTATCAGGATTAAACATTGGTAGATTTATAAACCATAATTGATAAGTAATTTATAATTTTATTAGACTAAGAATAGCAAATAGGTTCCAAAACCGATATCGGCAGAGTTTGGATTAACATAATTTGATGTTATGATTTAAAATGATAAGTGCTACTATGATTATGGTAAATGCACAGATATTTGAAGTAATGTAAGACATGCTAAATCAGATAGTGTTGGTGAAAAGGGTGGCGAAGCGTCACAGAGTCAAAGTGCAATTAGTTTGTATTCAATGCGACATGCTAGGCTGTTGGTCAATAAAATTACGGGTAACGATACAGTGATAGAAATTATGTAACATGCTTAAGCGCATAAAGCGACCTGTAGCGTTCAGCATTTAAAAGTGACAGTGCTTAATATCAGAAAAGTGAATGATATGAATTAAAACAAATGTGAGGTTAGCACAACAATATTTGACAATTCGAGAAAACAAACAATTAACTTATAAAGGGGGGTTTCCACTCATGCATTTCCATGCAGCAACTTTTGATGCAGCATCACCAACAAAATGCAGCAATTTTTAATGCATGGCATTAAAAAATGCATGACCATTTACATTTATGCAGCTTTGTGCTTTTAGTGATTAAATGTATATAGGGAATTTCACTTCTGACAACCCCAAGTTATTTAACCAACAATATAACTTAAACTAACCTATGATTTAACCTCAACTTGTGCTGTGGTTTGTGTCAAAAATCTGAATTCTGAATTATTATTGTTTTAAAATGGATCCAGAAGAAGCACTTCTCCTTATAACAATTAGTGCAGCCACATTACTGGTGCCCACCACAAGAAGGTGGTGGATTAGGCCGTGGTTACGCAATAGAAGTAGAGGCAATTTACATCTAGTACATAACGAACTTATTTAGCAGGATGTAGAAAGTTTCTCAAACTTCTTACGTATGGATGAAGCCACTTTTAATACGTTATTGCAAATGGTTAGGCTAAAATACTGAGCGCCAACACAAAATTAACAGTTGGTAACGTAAAATTTACTGGAAATTCTCCAGAAATGCACGCCAGAAATGCAAGAAAATAGAACCAGTTCTAATTCCTTGCATCACGAAACTTGCATTTTTTGATGCTGCATTTCCGAAAAAAATGCATAGTGTAAATCGAAAGTTGCATGCATTTTGATGCTGCATCAAAAGTTGCTGCATGGAAATGCATGAGTGGAAACCCCCCTAAAGATCATAGTAGGTGTACTCACAAATAATAAAATGTAGTAGGTTATTTAGCAACGCTTGTAAATAAGAACAAAAGAAGAACAAAGTTGGTTGCGTCTTGGCTTCTAAGTAAGAATGTTGTAATTATTCGTGTAATTAAAGTATTTTTAAGTTCCAACCGGTCGTATTATTGTTATGCAGACGTGGACTAGTTTGTGTATGTGCAGTGCATCCGGTTATCAGTCATATAGTCACACTTCAAGCAGTAAAAGTCCGGACTTCGACACACAGCCACGGTTTGAAAAAGCCAGTAACGAGTTGGAGAAGCGTAGCGATGATTTGGACCAGCAAACGAAGCCTGAGAGCAGGTACGAGTAATAGCAGTGACATTGGGAGCATCAGCGAAGGTAGTTCAAGCAGCAAGCCGGGCCACACTTTCATCGCAGTCGCGGGAGCTACCAACATCTTGGAATTTCTGGGAACAAAGAGCAGACCACGCTGCAGAGTGGAAGAAAAAGGCGCATTTTGAGCAGTTTCCAGCATCTGGGAGCCCAGAACGGCACTGAAGCAGGTTGACGTCCTTTTAAAAATTGAATCGAGACAACATTGGATAGGGGGAGGCAGCGTCCCTGGTTACCGATAAATAGGGTTGCTTATTTACGGAATTGCATTTATTTAATTGTTATTTATTTGTAACGGAATTATTAATATACCGTCTGGGTTTCGGATGAAGAATAGACCCAGGGAATCCCCTGCCTGTCGTAAGAGGCGACTATCTGGGGCACCTGTTCTAACACACTCCCATTACCTTATATTCTTTTATCCAAACTCTCCCTTCTTGGCCCTATACTTCCTTATTTATCCGCGAAGAACATACAGTCGCGGAAGTAGCTATTCTGTAGATTTTTCTGTGTAGCGGCACCAACATGTCCAGGTCTCCACACTGGGACAGGGGGCAGTAGTAATCCTTTTACTTCGCACAGCGGGGGTAAATGGTTGGAATGGTCTCAGGAAAAGTATCGATTTCGAATAGATACTTGCTAAATGCTGAGAAATGTCTTGCACTTGTCCATCTAGTAGCTCTTCCCGCAAGTCCGAACTCCCTCTGTGGTCCAAGCGTATAGCTGTAATAAATTGGAACTAACGGAGGAGGATGAAGAGCGAGCCTCCGGCGCCCTAAAACCGGAAATTTTCGGCTAAGGGAGACAACCCTAACAGAAAAACCTGGTCCTCCTAGGTGGGGGTTGGAATTGGGTTAGCAACTCGACTTCCGGAAAACAAAGAAATCGCTAAAATTCTTAAGCAGAGAAAGCCGGACGGAAATAATGGTATTAGAAAACGCGCACGAAAACGGACTATGATTTTTGGCAATTGGAATGTCCAGGCTATAAGAAATAAATTTGAAGAGGTCATCGAAGAAGTTACAAAATATAAGATCGACGTCGCCGTACTAACAGAAACGAAGAAAAAAGGAAAGGGATTCTAGGAAATTAAGAACTTCCTACACTTCTATAATGGGGTACCAAAATACTGTCGTGCTAAATCAGGAGTCTCCCTCTTGATACATAAGAAATTCAAGCGATTTATCAAATCCTGGGAGTACAGAAGCGATAGAATAATACATGTGCTACTAAACATAAAAGGATATGAAATTGTAATCATTGGAGTCTACGCACCAAATAACGATACCTCGGACGCGAACAAGGATATGTTCTATAATGAACGCTGGTGCTGGAAAAGATTGGTAATTAGAAAAGAAATATTAGCAATGGGTGATTTCAATGGTCGTGTAGGTAAACAACAGCATTCCAATATCATAGGACCATATGGAGAAGAGGTACTTAACGACAACGGGAAAAGACTTATACAGTTATGTCACCAACACACTCTGAGAGTTATGAACAGCTGGTTTCGCCACAAAGAAATCCATCAATATACGTGGCACCAACTAACAAGAAATCTTAAGTCGATTATAGACTATACCATGGACTATACTATAACAAAACAAAAAAGCAAACTCAAAATTCAAGATGTCCGGGTACGACGGGGAGCAGAGTGTCTACCTGCCATATCGGAACTACCAATTACTAGAAAACTTAACATAAGAACACCAAAACAGTATGCGCTTAGAACCTCTACACTACAATTTAGACTCACTCAGCCACGAATCAACTCAATTCCTATACAAATGGAGACTGGCAAACAAACTATCGAACATTACAGAAGTAGCAACCACTGACGAAGTATATTTATCTGTGAAAAAATCGATCCACGAAGCAGCAAAAGAAGCCTTAGGTTATCGAGAAGTAAATAAAAATGGAAGACCAACGCCAACTTGGTGGAGCGATGAAATAAAAGGAATTATTGCAGACAATAAAGGAGCATATACACGATGGCTAACAACAAGAGACAGTGAAGACAAAGAGCAATATAGCCGCTTAAACAGAGAGGTAAAAAAGACTGCAAACAAAGCAAAAAACGAAAAATGGAACAAAGCTTGCGAAGAAATTAATAACTGCAAAGGTAACACGAGAGCCAATCAATCCTGGAAATTCCTGGGCAACATACGATCTGAGAAAACACAAGACACAAAAATAACACCAATAGAAATAAAGGACTGGGTCTCCTACTACAAAGAATTGCTTACGGAAGATAAAGAACAATTCAAAGAAGATACAGACAGAGAAGAAATAGAAGGAAACAATACAGACATAGAAATAAGCGTTGAAGAAATAGAAAAGTTAATTAAAACAATGAAAAATAAAAAAGCCCCTGGACCAGGCAATATTCCCATCGAACTAATTAAAGCTGCTCCGACAATATTAATTCAAATATTAGCAAGACTCTTCTCAAGATGTTTGGCAGGACAACCGATACCACACGATTGGAAAACGGCGTACATTAGCTCTATCTACAAAAAAGGAAATCGGCTAGATTGTAAAAACTATCGTGGTGTAAGTGTCCTTAGCTCTCTAGGTAGATTATATGGGAGGATACTAAAAGCACGAATAGAAAACCAAATATCAGATATAGAAGAACAGAGCGGATTTTTACACTGCAACAACTTATAGAAAAACGTACCGCCTGCGGGTTAGTGACACATCTTACCTTTGTGGACTTACATAAAGCCTACGATAGTATCCCACTTTGTAAGCTGTGGGGAGTTATGAGAAAGAATAATATAAGTGACAACTATGTAACCCCCGTAAAAGAGCTGTACATTAAAGCGACTAGCTGCATTAAAGTTGGGAATAAATTGTCGGAAGAATTTGAAGTATCAAAGGGGTTACGACAGGGCTGCTGTATAGCACCAACCTTATTTAAATTGTATTTAAACGAAGCTCTATTTGAGTGGAAGCGAAAATGTGAACGAATGGGAATACCAGTAGGAGATGACACACTATACACTCTATTGTTCGCTGACGATCAGGTCGTAATATCCGCAGATGAAGATGATTCCGGCTATATGATGCGCAAACTAAAGGAGGAGTATAAAAAATGGGGCTTAGTAATTAATATGGAGAAAGCTGAGCACCTCACTGTAGGCGAAAGTGGGAGACATCTACAAATAGACGATAAACATATTAAACGTTGCAAAAAATTTAAATATTTAGGCGTCATCTTCACCGAGGTAGGAAATAGCAACGAGGACATCACAAACAAAATAGCCCAAGGAAAAAAAGTAATTCGCATGTTAAACTCCGTATTATGGAATGATAAAGTCTAGAAAGAAACAAAGAGAATGATATACACAACTATATTACGAAGTATATGCACATATGGCTGTAAAGTATGGCAATTAACTAATAAAAATACTCGTATTAACAAGTTAAAAGCCCTAGAAATGGATTATTGGCGACGAAGTTGTGGTATTTCATCAACCGTGGTATTTCCAAGCTGCAGCATAGACCACGGAAGACATGGCACAAAGGTGTTAAAAACGAGGGTTACGCGAAGGAGACTGGACAAACAAAAAAGACTGGCGCTTAAGGAGCGAGAAACGGCAATAATTTATATTATAATATATGATATAATTATGTTATAAGCTGTAATACAACTCGCAATATATATATATATATATATATATATATATATATATATATATATAATTATTAATAGCTCGCTTTGAGTAGAATAAAATTGAACGCAAATGTCTGTGTCCTTTCGTGACCATTATCTGAAGTTAAATGTATTAAGAAGCATTTGCCATACTATTGCAGTTATTATACAGTTTTCTACTGTGTAGCGACTCAACCTTGGGATGAGAGTTTTGCGAACCTATTGGCTAGTCGGAACAAAAGTATTAATTATTGTGATCAATAAATTATGAAAGGGCAGCGTAACTGATAATTTTTACATTAATTTAAAAAAAACATTTTTATTTAGCCAAAGAGGGCTCAATTATATTTACTTCAATATAAGTTCAATACATGTTAAATTGTAATGTTATAAAATAACTTGGTTACGGATCGCTAACAGCAAACTTAACAAAATAAGAAAATTATAATTTCAAACCTGCTGAATTGGTGTCATACTAAAATGTACCAACTACATTGTGTTGTGTAATGGTAATTTTCAGAGTGCACCCTTTTTTATAAGATATGGATAAATATAGAAGTTCGGGACATCTACATATTTAACATGTAAAGCGTTTTCTTTAGATGCTTATTTGGATAATTCGCTTCTTAAATAAAAACTGCCAACATGTAGATTTGTAGGAAAATTCTAAATTTCAAATACATAAATGAACAATTGTTATACATATAAAAACTACCATATTGTAGCGGACAAGTGATTGTAGCAAACAGTATTATAATAGTGATACGAGTAAGTTCTCGAAATCGACTTGCGGTGTTCTGCTGATTTTTGCAATGGATAACTGTACCAGCGATGAGCCCAAAGCAGTTAATATGTATGTAATATGTACCATCAGTGCACTAATTTCCAACAGTTATTTACAATTCAAGTTGGTTTGAACACGTTATATTTTCATGTTTAAAGATGGTAGGTGGTAGGCTAAAACGCTAGTGGAAATGACCTTAAGAACAAAAAATACATGAGATTTCCTATTCCTACTAGAAACCACGCATTTTAACTTACTTTTTAACCTTTAAGCCACTACGGCAGCTTAGTTTTAATAAAATTAGACGATAGTGTAAAGCAACTTAGCGAGGGTAAAACATTAGCCGAATACAGTTGTCTGTCCCACCGCAATATAATAGTTAGCTATCAAGAAACTTTGCCCTGTTCTTATTATGCGTACAGCACTGTCTAATAAGGTCACTAAATCACGTTAGCTACGCGTGTTAGCGTAGCTAACGTGATTTAGTGGCCTTACGGTCTAGTCCTGAAGGTAAAGTATGTTTAAAAAACCGTTATCAAGTGACCCTGTGTCAAACAGTAATTTTTGAAAGTCATGTCGTATCTTATTTTATAAATTGCGTATGCACACAACCTCACTTTACAACTGACAACTCAAGTGACCGAGCGCGTTGAATTCTGGGTAGAGCGATATAATAATCACCGACATACCGTCGTAAGACAAAATCTAGTTCAAAGTCCTCTCGATAAAGTTTTTTTTTTTTTGTAACGCACGTTAGAAATGATACTAATGTAAAGACGTGTTAATATTTTACTTTAAATGTAAATTGAATTTAGGGTTATAAAGGATGATCTGCTTTTTTGCATAACTTTTTTCTTTCCTCTTTCTTGGACGTTTCGGATACCTTTTTGTCGTTTTCAAACATACGGTAGTATTTTTTAAATATAAAATTAAATGATCTTGGGAAACATAAAATTACATACATCTTTCTGTTTTTTCTGTTGAATAAGCGAAAATAATGTTTTACAAAATGAGAATTAAGGAAAGAATTAAATAGAATGCCCTAACTGAACGCATTTGTGGAATAACAGTAGTAGATGTGTTTCAAATAATATCTTAATAACCATAACAGCATTACAAGGTATTGCTGTTGGTTAAGTAAAAGTGCCCTTTTGTTTTATATTGGTTGCTTATATAGAGTTAATATTATAATTTGCCTATAGTCACAAGCACAATACGTTTTTCGACGGCGTTAAATGGCAATTAAATATTATATTACACAGGAAAATCAACCTATCGATGTCAAAAATTTTACAGCGTCAAAGCAAATGATGTGAAATTAAGAAAAATATATATTTAACATCTTACCATATTATCAAACACAAAAAACAGTATTAAAAACATGTTTCTAACATTAAAAATGTAAATATTGCCTGTTACCTACAACTGAGGAATATTTATCAAATTTCTGATTCGCTTTCTGTGGTCAATATGTTTCGGTTCTTTAGAACTTAAAATGTGTGTTGATCAATACCCATTTTAGAAGGTGAAACCAAATATTTATTGCATATACTACTATGTGTACATGATTGGCCTTAGGAGGCCCCTTTATAACCTTAAAACTGCCTTTTAAGGTTTAATAGCTGCTTAAGTCTATAAGTTTTAGCAAAAGATCAACTAAGAAAGGTATCATTTAAATCAATACAAAGGACCTTACTATTCCTTTGTGATGTTCAAAATAAATAATTACACAAACGTAATATACAAAAAATCTTTTGTTAGTTGATCTTCATAATTTATTGGATTAATATTTGTTATTTGCCTTCAACTATTAATTACCCCTATCATGCGGTTTCATATAAAATATTAATAACACACATCTTTTACATAAGTTCCGTTTTCTGCACTAAATTCTTTGCGTTCTTTATCTTTTCTGATTGCCTTTTAATTTTACAAACATTATCGTCGCCAACTATTAGCATCGTTTCCTATTCCAATTTTGTTTACTTCTACAGTTGATGTCTGTGAAGTTGGCCAAACCCAGACAAAAATTTAGTAATACGTCAAAGGAAATCGTTTGTTTATCTTTTGTTTGCGTTTGTTTAGCTATTTTTAGCGTTTGTTTACATCTCTGTATACTACAACCAGCACCCCTATTTGGGTCGGGCCAACTTCACGGCAGCCAAACCCAAAATGATAAATTCACAATTTCTTGGTGGGAATCGTTTGTTTATCGTTTGTTTACGTTTGTTTAGCTATTTTCAGCGTTTGTTTACACCTCTGTATACTATAACCAGTATCCCTATTTGGGTCGGTCCAACTTCACGGCAGCCAAACCCAAAATGATAAATTGACAATTTCTTGGTGGGAATCGTTTGTTTATCGTTTGTTTACGTTTGTTTAGCTATTTTCAGCGTTTTTTTACACCTCTGTATACTATAACCAGCACCCCTATTTGGGTCGGGCCAACTTCACGGCAGCCAAACCCAAAATGATAAATTGACAATTTCTTGGTGGGAATCGTTTGTTTATCGTTTGTTTACGTTTGTTTAGCTATTTTCAGCGTTTGTTTACACCTCTGTATACTATAACCAGCACCCCTATTTGGGTCGGGCCAACTTCACGGCAGCCAAACCCAAAATGATAAATTGACAATTTCTTGGTGGGAATCGTTTGTTTATTGTTTGTTTACGTTTGTTTAGCTATTTTCAGCGTTTGTTTACACCTCTGTATACTATAACCAGCACCCCTATTTGGGTCGGGCCAACTTCACGGCAGCCAAACCCAAAATAATAAATTGACAATTTCTTGGTGGGAATCGTTTGTTTAGCATTTGTTTACGTTTGTTTATCTATTTTCACCGTTTGTTTACACCTCTGTATACGATAACCAGCACCCCTATTTGGGTCGGGCCAAATTCACGGCAGCCAAACCCAAAATGATAAATTGACTATTTCTTGGTGGGAATCGTTTGTTTACGTTTGTTTAGCTATTTTCCGCGTTTGTTTACACCTCTGTATACTATAACCAGCACCCCTATTTGGGTCGGGCCAACTTCACGGCAGCCAAACCCAAAATGATAAATTGACAATTTCTTGGTGGGAATCGTTTGTTTATTGTTTGTTTACGTTTGTTTAGCTATTTTCAGCGTTTGTTTACACCTCTGTATACTATAACCAGCACCCCTATTTGGGTCGGGCCAACTTCACGGCAGCCAAACCCAAAATGATAAATTGACAATTTCTTGGTGGGAATCGTTTGTTTAGCATTTGTTTACGTTTGTTTAGCTATTTTCAGCGTTTGTTTACACCTCTGTATACTATAACCAGCACCCCTATTTGGGTCGGGCCAACTTCACGGCAGCCAAACCCAAAATAATAAATTGACAATTTCTTGGTGGGAATCGTTTGTTTATTGTTTGTTTACGTTTGTTTAGCTATTTTCAGCGTTTGTTTACACCTCTGTATACTATAACCAGCACCCCTATTTGGGTCGGGCCAACTTCACGGCAGCCAAACCCAAAATGATAAATTGACAATTTCTTGGTGGGAATCGTTTGTTTATTGTTTGTTTACGTTTGTTTAGCTATTTTCAGCGTTTGTTTACACCTCTGTATACTATAACCAGCACCCCTATTTGGGTCGGGCCAACTTCACGGCAGCCAAACCCAAAATAATAAATTGACAATTTCTTGGTGGGAATCGTTTGTTTAGCATTTGTTTACGTTTGTTTATCTATTTTCACCGTTTGTTTACACCTCTGTATACGATAACCAGCACCCCTATTTGGGTCGGGCCAAATTCACGGCAGCCAAACCCAAAATGATAAATTGACTATTTCTTGGTGGGAATCGTTTGTTTATCGTTTGTTTACGTTTGTTTATCTATTTTCACCGTTTGTTTACACCTCTGTATACGATAACCAGCACCCCTATTTGGGTCGGGCCAAATTCACGGCAGCCAAACCCAAAATGATAAATTGACAATTTCTTGGTGGGAATCGTTTGTTTATTGTTTGTTTACGTTTGTTTAGCTATTTTCAGCGTTTGTTTACACCTCTGTATACTATAACCAGCACCCCTATTTGGGTCGGGCCAACTTCACGGCAGCCAAACCCAAAATGATAAATTGACAATTTCTTGGTGGGAATCGTTTGTTTAGCATTTGTTTACGTTTGTTTAGCTATTTTCAGCGTTTGTTTACACCTCTGTATACTATAACCAGCACCCCTATTTGGGTCGGGCCAACTTCACGGCAGCCAAACCCAAAATGATAAATTGACAATTTCTTGGTGGGAATCGTTTGTTTATTGTTTGTTTACGTTTGTTTAGCTATTTTCAGCGTTTGTTTACACCTCTGTATACTATAACCAGCACCCCTATTTGGGTCGGGCCAACTTCACGGCAGCCAAACCCAAAATAATAAATTGACAATTTCTTGGTGGGAATCGTTTGTTTAGCATTTGTTTACGTTTGTTTATCTATTTTCACCGTTTGTTTACACCTCTGTATACGATAACCAGCACCCCTATTTGGGTCGGGCCAAATTCACGGCAGCCAAACCCAAAATGATAAATTGACAATTTCTTGGTGGGAATCGTTTGTTTATTGTTTGTTTACGTTTGTTTAGCTATTTTCAGCGTTTGTTTACACCTCTGTATACTATAACCAGCACCCCTATTTGGGTCGGGCCAACTTCACGGCAGCCAAACCCAAAATGATAAATTGACAATTTCTTGGTGGGAATCGTTTGTTTAGCATTTGTTTACGTTTGTTTAGCTATTTTCAGCGTTTGTTTACACCTCTGTATACTATAACCAGCACCCCTATTTGGGTCGGGCCAACTTCACGGCAGCCAAACCCAAAATGATAAATTGACAATTTCTTGGTGGGAATCGTTTGTTTATTGTTTGTTTACGTTTGTTTAGCTATTTTCAGCGTTTGTTTACACCTCTGTATACTATAACCAGCACCCCTATTTGGGTCGGGCCAACTTCACGGCAGCCAAACCCAAAATAATAAATTGACAATTTCTTGGTGGGAATCGTTTGTTTAGCATTTGTTTACGTTTGTTTATCTATTTTCACCGTTTGTTTACACCTCTGTATACGATAACCAGCACCCCTATTTGGGTCGGGCCAAATTCACGGCAGCCAAACCCAAAATGATAAATTGACTATTTCTTGGTGGGAATCGTTTGTTTATCGTTTGTTTACGTTTGTTTAGATATTTTCAGCGTTTGTTTACATTTATGTATACTATAACCTGCACCCCTATTTGGGTCGGGCTAAACCCAAAATTATAATTTGACCATGTCTTAGTGGGAATCGTTTTTTAGCGTTTGCTTATATTTTTTTAGTTATTTTCAGCATTGGTTTAAACATCTCTATATTATAGGTAATACCCCTCTTTGGAACGGGCCAACTTCACAACAGCCAAACCCAAAATGATAAATTTTAATACGAAAATTTTCATTATTTGATTATCATCTTGAACAATGAAATTCTATTATTACATGCAATAATAACACAGATTGGTTTACTTTACAGTGACTATACTGACAAAAAGGACGTATTGTTTTTTTTCTGGTGCAATTAGCTGAGATTCCATGAAAGACGCTTTTTTTACATGATTATGAAATTGTTTGGTGTAATAGTTTCCTAGAAAACTTTAAATTGAGAATTGAATACAGTTTTTAATACTAAAGCTGCTTTTAACGTTAGATCTTTAGTTTAACCCAATCAGAAGATCGAGTTTTCGCATATGCTGGATTTAACATGAGATTGCCTATACACCATAGACAACTCGACATCTGGTGTATATATGTATATATACAGTGTGTTTGCTTAAGTTCGCACCATATAGAAAACTTTTTTATTATTAATTTTACGAAAAAAAGTTATTCTTTATAAAAAGTTCTGCATAGTCCAGAACTTAAAATTCAATCATCAGATATCAATTTTTTAAGCCGTATACGAGGAATGTCAAAAAATATGAATTCTCCTCAAGAGTAAAGTACCTTTATTTGTGACAATATCGAAAATTATTATTAAGAAAAGATGAGTATAATCGAAAACTAGGTTCAAATATAGAATTACACCTATCTTTATATATATAATTCTTCTGTACGTGTGTATGTGACTGAACTCCTCCTAAACGGCTGGACCGATTTTGATGAAATTTTTTATGTGTGTTTGAATGGGTACCTGGATGGTTTAGATTCACAGTTGGACCCGGTAGGTGGCGCTGCAATCGGGCTCTAGGATTTTTTTTAAATTTTGGCTAGAATTTTTTTTTAATTTTTTTAAAGATTTCTTGCATATCAGAACATATAACCCCAAAATTTCACCCCCCACCATCCCCCAATATTTTTTAAAATAAAAAAAAATCGAAAATTCGAAAATTGAAAAAATCATTGCTGAACCTGTTAATAGCAGGCAAACCAACGTTCGGGCAGGACAACGTCTGCCGGGTCCCCCAAAATTTCAACTCCCCCACCGCCCCCCAATATTTTTTAAAATGCCTATCTTTATATATATAATTCTTCTGTACTTGTGTATGTGACTGGACTCCTCCTAAACGGCTGGACCGATTTTGATGAAATTTTTTATGTGTGTTTGAATGGGTACCTGGATGGTTTAGATTCACAGTTGGACCCGGTAGGTGGCGCTGCAATCGGGTTCTAGGATTTTTTTTAAATTTCGGCTAGAATTTTTTTTTAAATTTTTTTAAAGATTTCTTGCATATCAGAACATATAACCCCAAAATTTTACCCCCCACCATCCCCCAATATTTTTTAAAATAAAAAAAATCGAAAATTCGAAAATTGAAAAAATCATTGCTGAACCTGTTAATAGCAGGCAAACCAACGTTCGGGCAGGACAACGTCTGCCGGGTCCCCCAAAATTTCAACCCCCCCACCGCCCCCCAATATTTTTTAAAATGCCTATCTTTATATATATAATTCTTCTGTACTTGTGTATGTGACTGAACTCCTCCTAAACGGCTGGACCGATTTTGATGAATTTTTTTATGTGTGTTTGAATGGGTACCTGGATGGTTTAGATTCACAGTTGGACCCGGTAGGTGGCGCTGCAATCGGGTTCTAGGATTTTTTTTAAATTTCGGCTAGATTTTTTTTTAAATTTTTTTTTAAGATTTCTTGCATATCAGAACATATAACCCCAAAATTTCACCCCCCACTATCCCCCAATATTTTTTAAAATAAAAAAAATTCGAAACTCGAAAATTGAAAAAATCATTGCTGAACCTGTTAATAGCAGGCAAACCAACGTTCGGGCAGGACAACGTCTGCCGGGCCCCCAAAATTTCAACCCCCCCACCGTCCCCCAATATTTTTTAAAATGTCTATCTTTATATATATAATTCTTCTGTACGTGTGTATGTGACTGAACTCCTCCTAAACGGCTGGACCGATTTAGATGAAATTTTTTATGTGTGTTTGAATGGGTCCCTGGATGGTTTAGATTCACAATTGGACCCGGTAGCTGGTGCTGCAATCGGGTTCTAGGATTTTTTTTTAAATTTTGTAAGAAGTATCTTTTTTCTTTTTTTAAAGATTTCTTGCATATCAGAACATATAAACCCAAAATTTAACCCCCCCACTACCCCCCAAAATTTTTTAAAATAGAATGAATCGAAAATTAGGAAATCGAAAAAATCTTTTGCTGAACCTGATAATAGCAGGAAAACCAACGTTCGGGCAGGACAACGTCTCTCGGGTTCCCCAAAATTTTAACCCCCCCACC
>CALNHX010012976.1:0-21051 GCA_940337035.1 Agriotes lineatus
AAGTAGCAGTAGGATTATGAACGGATTACTAGCATACGTTCTAATTAATATGGCGATCATTTACTGGTTCCATATATTATAGCATTAAAGAGGGCGTTTATTCTTATTGGCTATTATAATTTGCAATATTGGTAACTAACTAGAAAACTAATTTTGGTAATAAACACCACACACTTGTGTTTAATAACATGCAAAATGTTGTTTTACCCAAATTTTAATTATAATCCGAGAAAAATCCGAAAGGACTTGAATAAGTACTTACAAGCAAGTTCAATTATCTTCAGCTAAGGAAACAAAGGGCGATTTCGGATCCATCGAGTATTTAAATTTAATTTAAATTTGCTTTAGTAAGTCCATAATTACTTCAGATAAATTGCAGTCCGAATTTGTTTTTGGAAACCTTATTAAACGTCATGAATGTAAATTGTACCCTTGGAATCCAGAACTTGCTTGTCGCATCAGTAATAAACGCCGTACTAAATAATACGTCTAGGAGGATAACATGGAAAATGAAGACAATTCACCTACTTTAAATGAAAAAAGAAAAGTAGAATATATTGGAGAAGCGTTTGGGTGTAAGATTATTCAAATCCAATAAAGAATTATGTGAAAGGGGATAACCTTAAGGTTTTAGCGGAAAGGACTTGTTTTGCACGCTTGTAAGAAGGGATCAGATTAAAATGATATTTTTATGAAAATGAGTGCGAGGTTATCGTGTAAATAAAAATTCAGTACTTTGAATCACAAAGTCGTTTCTGTGTTTAAATTTTACATTAATTTGGGTTAACTATTTATGCCAAACTAACATCAACAATGAAACCACACAATAAAAAGTATCTATGTAGTTGAGCTTGGTTATTCCCAGTAAATAACCCGCTCAGAATATTACACTTGTGATTGCTCATCGGGTGGATACATAAAATGTAAAAACAGAAAAATATGCATTAAGAATCAAATGGTCCTGTAACTTTATCAAGTGTTTTTCCAATTTCGCAATATTTGTTTAATTCATTTGCAAATTACCATGTTTGTAGATTCCATAACTTATGTTATTCCAAATATAGCAAATCACCTTAAACGCCTGTTCATGGAGCATGTTGTCTTGCCCAATTTTTAGTGTATTTTAGAAACTTAAAATTCCTACTTTCTCTGTTTTGAGAAACTTGCACACACAACTTTGCCTTTGGACAATGACTAGTTCTCCATTTCTATGAAGGCGTAGGCTGCAAGATTTCAAAAGGAGGTCATTCCATAAAGCTTTGGTAATTCGACGCCGAGTTGGAAGGCTGATTAAATATTTCAATGTGTGTGGTTGTATAATAACGCTCCTTGATTAAATGCGTCGATTGGTATTTATCTAGCAATAGAAATCACTTCGAGGCCGATCAAGACCTAAGGTAGGTCTATCGTGGTTGAATTGAATTGTAGGCTCCTTTCCTTGAGTTGTATTGGCCCCTTTCTCAGCTCGTAAGGCGAATGATTTTTAGGGAACCACGACTCCTGTTGTTATTTTGGGAACGTCGTAGAAGCCATACACCGGGTCTAGTATCTGAAGCTGCTTGTCGTACGTGGTTTCTACGACCTTTCGACGCTGATGATCCAGAGTTAGAGATCAGATTATTTCAACCTATGGAGTACCTGAAGTTGCAACCTCCGACGCGTCCAGTTGTACGCGTCTATCCCGCCGAATCTCATCAGTTAGGAGAAGTTACTTTTTATAAATTATATATTCATTTTAATTCTAGAACTATTAGCCAACTTTGTTGGTTCTCAACTTTACTTGTTTGATAATTTTACTGTCTAGTAGGCATGTGTTTACTAGTTTCATTTGTTTAGCATATTTTTCAGATCTTGTCAAAATAGTAGATGGTTCGAAACTTCATGATAGCGCACTACCTGGCGGTAAGCGAAGGTTTTTTAAAGAATAGGCTTATACGAGCGAAAAACCCTCAACAGTAAGCGGAATTTGATTAAAGTGCTGGTTATACTAAAGTTGGTATTGTAAAAAGCGGCTACTGGCGCCCGTTCTGTTTCTGTTTAGTAGTTATAAGAACTATTTTTAAAATACGACTGACGACCACAAATTGCTGAGACTATCGAGCTAGATTACACTATAAACCTATCCAAAAAGTAGTAAAAAATGGGACATTCTATTATATTACAATATTAATATGTGTTTTCGTACGATAGAAATTTCAATAAATTATAGATTTTCAAACAAACTATGAAACCACATTTTTTATGCATAACCAATATTTATTCAAATTTGAATAGTGCGTGTATCTCACTTGTAATGTGCTTCTTATACACGGTAATTGTAATGAAATAACGTTAGTTGGCGAGGAAATGTTTGTTGTAAATATACTTTTAGAAGTTCTATTTAGGTTTTTAGGAGGAGCGCACTAAGATGGTTGTACTTTTCTTAGTTGTACGTCTGTTTACCATACTTGATGCACAAAACAAGAAGTTAGTATCGTTTTAGGATATTTTTTAAATGCGCTCATATTTGGAACAGGACCTCATTTTTAAACGCAAAATGTCTACTTCGATCCGCAGAACTTAGTCCTCTGCCCTACGGTCCATGAATGTATAACTGCGTTATGCGCGTAAATAAATTCTATCAAATGCCTTTTGCACTTCTTACTGCAATATCATTTGTACGTCAACTACGAAAAGTAGTTAAATTAATAGTTAAGAGAAGTCCTTACTGTACTTGTCGCATATTGTAAACAAATATCATATAGCATTTTGTTTGAGTTTGAAGCGGAAACTTAACCTGGCTCACCTGAGCGTGTTCTGAATAGCATTTCAACACACAGCGGATTTGAAGGCACCTGAGTGAAAGTTATACGCGTTAAAAATGTGTTTGCACAGGCGTTTTGATTCGGAGGAAGAAGTGAAGGCCGGGCGAGTAAGTTTTAGAAGGTGCGTCCCAACGCCAATTGAAAACGAGCGTTCGTGGGTTTCATGTGGAACTGCGAGAGCACAGAAGCGTTATAATAGCTGCTGTTAACTTCGTGAAAAAACATGCTTGGAGGCATTGTAGTTGAGATATTTGAAGCCAGAAAGTCAATAAAGGCAGTGGTCGCATCACCGAGTGTCGCAATAGGGAAGGCATCACCGAAGAGGCCTGCGAGAGTCAAATGCAGGTGGTGAAGCAGTCGTAATTTATCAATCATGCCAGGTGGGTGGTCCACATCAAATTAAATTATTCGCAAGCGACCATTGCAGCAGGAGCAGAGGCTCGGTAATTCATTGCGCTCTAAAGTACGTAATCGTAGGTTTTCTAGTATCCGGTGCGTTCTGCGAATGAACATACGTGCAGTAGACTGTTAACGCAAAGGTCTTGTTTGAAGCAGCTGTCGGGGTGATTTAATATTGCTGTAAATTGAGATAAATAAAATGAGAGAGATCTCACTGCTGCCGAGCTAGCTGTCAAAGAGCAAAATCAAAAGTAATTCATAAAAGTATAGGGACCAGAACAGCAACATTACTAAATTTTAGTGAAAACTAAAAAATTGGAGAAAACGTTTGTAACGTACAACAGAGTTATCAAAAAATGCTATTATGTAATAGAAAAATGTATATTTAAATAATTGGGGGTTATTAGAATTACGGTAATTCCGGCCTTGGTGGGTTAGCCGCGTTTTCCGCTACAGTCGAGGCCACAGCTAAATGCGGACAGCGAGGGCGAGAGTTCCACTGCCGGTCCGGGCATTTCTGTTTCGCTTAGGTGACGCCTGAGCCTTCTGAAGTAATGCGAAAACGGGGCTAACGATAGAGGCTAGGCGCAAAAAAGGATAAAGCTAGTTATTATTGGCTATGCAATGTAATATAGCATAACTGATAGTAGTTGTGTAGTAACTACACCTGATTTATATACTGTAGTGGTAGCATCTTAAGACTGCCAATTATCTATAAAAGTATTCCTAGGTATGAAATAATTTTGAAAAAAAAATTAATTAGTAATTAAAAAGTACAAGGGGTGGATTTATGTAGTAAAAGACCAACGTAAATATTTCAGATTGGTTTAATGAATGAGAGATTGGATATGGGTACTGTTAAATGGTGAATATTTTATCAGAAAGGTTATAGCATGTCACTTGATTTAGTTGGGATAGTTGTTTAGTAATATCAGAGTTTAGATCATAATTTATATTAAATGAGAATCAGACTAAGCTAAAAGATAGCTTGAATTAAAGTGAAAGGTAGACTCAAATGATTATTTGAAAAAAGTTAATTATAAAATGTATGTATACAGAAATGTATCCAGAAGTGTTATCTTGTAAAAAAGTTTGGTATAATAATTATTGCTAGGAAAATTTTAGAGACTAAAAATAACAACAATATTTTTTCCATAAATGTAACATGTATTTTTTGTAAAAGTAAATTTAAATAATAAAAACCCCTTTAATAAAGTGATGTTTGCTGTCTGGTTGATGTATTGAAGGGTGTATTTAATAAAAATTAATGAAACGAAGATAAAACGAACTTTAA
This sequence comes from Agriotes lineatus, assembly GCA_940337035.1. Classification (NCBI taxonomy): domain Eukaryota; kingdom Metazoa; phylum Arthropoda; class Insecta; order Coleoptera; family Elateridae; genus Agriotes; species Agriotes lineatus. The sequence goes on from CALNHX010012976.1 coordinate 4,498, forward strand.
AAACTATCTGAATAATAAATAAGGTTACAAATGGTACAAAGAAGAATGAGAACAGCTAAGAACAATAAAATAGTCTTCAGGGAATAACAAAATCTGCAGAGGATTTGGATAAACTGCTTAAAAGTCACTATTAGGTATCCTGTTTGATTTGGAACTTCATGTGAGTTGCTATCAGGTGAATACATTTACAATTAAGCTGAAATTAGATGCACACTGCATGTGAATATAATGTTGGACTTGGACGAGCTTGTAATCAAATGGATTTCTGCATCTGAGTTGGATTTTGACTTGGGTTGCATCAATGTTCTTGTGGAACGTCTGAATTTTCCTGTAATATTTGGATAGAGAGTATTGGTGTTGCTGTTGGAAGTAAAGTAATTCCTAAACACTGGGAGCTTACATTGGAAGTAAAGGAAGTTTGGATTGCTGATAGCTTGGTGGCTGTTACAAGGAGGGCGATTCCTGTAGACTGAGATTTTTGCAGCGGTGGTGTCTAGATTGGAACTGTACGGGAAGTGATCAACAACAGCAGCTGTTGCAGGGAGCCGTATTTAAATGAGGTTTCGAGAGAATCAGGAGACGGACTGCTTGTGTTGATTCGACTGACATGCTATGTGAAGTGCTTCAGTAAGCTTATATGTGAGGTATATGTCAAAAAAAATTTTAAGAAAATAAGTCCTTAATAGTGAGTGAATTACATATTTGAAAGAACTACTTACTTTAATAGATATTTAAAATAATAAAATATGTGTAACAGATTTTTGACTTTGACAGTTGTAGAAATGTAATATTTTTAAGTAATTTTTATTGTACTAATCAACTATCACAAATAGTGATTTGATAATGCATGGACCTAACTTGAGTTGAGAGTAGTCGTTCTCATAGAGCTAGCAAAAGAAAAATAAACTAAAATAGAAAATTTATAAAAGGGCATATATCTTACATTAGCTTGTCTAAACAAAAATGTATTTCAATACAACAATAATACCATACAAGCTTAAATAGCCTTTGATCGATCCGAGTTAATTAGATTGACTAAACTAAACAGCACCGTAATGTGTACAGAAAAACAATACCAAGGGCATTATGAAGATGTTTAATCCTGCCCGAGGGTATAAACATCAATTAATGCCGGTGGTGCATAAAATTGTATGTCCTACTAGTTTTTCCCAATAACATATTTATGGATTAGTAAGCTTATATTAGATGATTAATTATTGCTATGAATCGATCGACGCGTCGAGGTTCGTGATTGGTCAGAAACTTGACGCTAACGATGGGCGGACGTTATGAACTACAATGCCAATTCATAATGCCCCGGTTGTTCTGGACGTTGTTATACGTTCCGTATCACAAGCATAAATAACAAAGTACTAGTAAGACATAAAAATAATAAAAATAAAAGTACTAGCAAGACATTAAAATAATCTTTACTGGATTACTAAAAGCAAACAAAGCGATCACTTTTATCACAACCTATTTGACACAGCTACAATTATCCTACAAGATCGACTACTGCTGAAAGACTGACTCGGGCACCCACAGAGATTTCTCCTAAAAGAGGAATACCTGAAAGATTGAGCAAATTCACTTGGAGAATTACTTGCTTGCTACATGATGAATTTTATACGTTCTATTCTAGTCTGAAATTTGTGGATTCCTAGAGGCTTTGTGTTAATACTAAATACTGTAGTGCTGATCACAGAAGACTACATTACCACTAGAGTTTGGACAGCTTTTGCACTTCCTGTTCGATTATTGTATCTGTATTTATCGCTATCTGTAAAGGATTGCTATTTAGGTAAAAGCCCATGTGCCAGTTTGGTAAATTTACCTCATTAAGCAATGGTCTTATCTACAGCATTTGGGTAACTAACTAAGTTGTAATAAGTAAATCGCATTAGCAAAATAATATAAGTATGTAACATACATATAATCGGTATGAGGACGATTTTAAATGTTAAACGACAGCCTAAAGTTGAAATAAAGATTGCAAACACCAAAATGCAAGAAATTAGACATCCGGGAAGTGAGAAAACAACATGCTCGATTCCCGGCCGATGCATCTTTTTTTTAAATTTATATTAATGAAATTTACCTGAATACGTTTGCGGATAAAATAGTATATGTTATTCGGAGTAAAAGTGAGTTTATGTGGCTTAGCTGAATTATTTGCCTCACTAACGTTCGGCTAAATAAACTTCAGCTTCGCCACATACAGTATCACTTTTACTCCTAATAACATAATCTACTATATGTATGATTCTGATTAACTGGTTGCTACCATTTTTGTACAGTTCTGCTGGTAGGCCATCTGTACCAGGCGATTTATTGTTGCGCAGTCATTTTATTGCACTTTCTACCTCTTCTAGTGGTGGGGGTTCAGTTTTTCTTGTCCTCCATTATTTTCGAGGTCTCCTTGGTTTTCCGTACTTCTGTCTTGATGGTTTTCTTTATTCTCATTCAACCGTTCCTCCTAGTACATTACCTATCTATTAAGTATGTCTTCTTTGGGGCTGAGTATGTGGTTATGTTTATCTCTGCACATCGTTGCTTTGGGTAAGAATTCCTTCCGCATAGTATTTACTTTTCTGTACATTTTCCGTGTTTTATTTTGGTTGTTCAGTTGTTCTATCACCTCTAGTTGTTTTTCGTTATGTGCTCTTTCTTACGTTTGTGTATTCTCTTTTCCTCTTTTCTTAGTACTTGGTATTCTTCGTAACCGTTGCTGGTTCTCTGTGCTCTTTGCATCTTTCTGTATGCGGAATTCTTCCTGTTTGTCGCCTCGGCACGCTCTTTGTCAAACCAATTGTCATTGACTTAACTTCACTGGTTTCATAGAGTTTCTTCAATAGTTTTTCTTATTATCTCTATAAATCTTGTTCGTGAGTCTTGTCCGTTAGTTCCTTCGTGCGGCATGGTCTTTGTTGGGTTTTTATCCAAAGTCTATTGGTATTTCATTAGTATTGTGTCGTCTTTCAATTTATATATGTTTTATTTGTTATTTTTGGACCCTGTTTTTTTCTTGCATAGATATTCTAGCTCGTAACTTCGCCATTACTAAGTAGTGGTCCGAGTCGATGTTTGCCCCTCGGAACGACCTTACGTCTATTATATCTGTCACATGGCGTGGGTCAATTAGCATGTGATCCAGCTGGCTTTTAGTGGTGCCATCAGGGGATGTCCATGTTTCTTTGTGTATGTGCTTATGTTCGAAGTACGTATTTATCCCTTGTCATATTGAGCGACGCCGCAAAGTTGATTAGGAACTTTCCATTTTCATTGCTAGTTGCATGGAGACTCTGTTTGTCAATATTTGGTCGACATATTGCCTCACGGCCTATTTGGGCATTCATATCCCCTAGAATGACTTTAATGTCTCGTTTTAGACATTTCTTGTATACATCTTCTAGCAGGTCATAGAATTCTTCCTTCTCTTAGTCAGGATTCTCATTAGTCAGTGCATGTGCATTGATAAAACTGTAGTTAAAGAATTTTCCTTTCATTCTGAATGTGCATATTTTTGGGTTTACTGCCTGTAAGTCTATTATCAAATGCTTCACTTTTTTTTGTAACAGTGAATTCTGTTCGAAATGTGTGATATTTTTTGTTGCAGCTATAATAATTCAATTATGCCTTTGCCTACCCATCTAGCTTCTTGTATAGCTGTGATGTCCACCTTGTATTTGTCTTGGACTGCGATGAGTTCTTGTAATGCGCGGCTTTTCTATATTGTTCATACATTCCATGTGAATATCCATATATCATTGCAGGGTCGTCATCGTGGTTTCCGTTTGGCTTTTGATTCTTGAGGTTTGGTAACAATAGTTTTTCCAGAGCGGGGTTGTTGGTCTCATTCTCCAATCCGTTTAGTCGCCTCTTACGACAAGCAACTGTGGGTTTGTTTTAACCCCAACCCACAGGGGGATCCACTAATATCGCGTGTACCTCGTGGAATCTGGACAGCGAATTTCGTTGACTAAGGTTGTGAAGTCTCTGCTTCAATGTTAAAGCTGCGACTGGTAACTTTGTGCATACAGATTTTACTGCAGTAGCCTGCAGACTTACAACATATGTGAAAGTTACGACGCATCCCAAATTTTTGGTGTGATGTAAACGTTCGTGACTATTGCTCAACGCACATGCTGACACCTGGAAGTTTGCATTACCGTTCTGTATAACTTAGTACTGTTTTAAACCCAGTTCGCATTTTTAACATTTTAAAAGTAAATTCAGTTACGTAATTTATCAGGCAACCTGAATGTTGGAGTAGAATATTATTTTGTAAAGGCAAGCCGCTGTTTGGTGTTGCTGTTTAATTTATTTAATTAAATCTTATATTTCTTATGTTTATTCTTTGACTAGAAGTTATAAAATAACTGGTCATTAGGTTACAACATATAGTTTCACTATTAGAAGTAGCAACTAGCACATTTTTTACGTGTATCTAATGGTATTGATCGAAACTAATGCTTTTTTGTTCTCTGAATGATGTCATTTTTGATAGCGGTATTATGAGATGTTTTATCAGACTTTTTCCACTGTCTTGGGTGTTTATTACAAAACGTCTCGGGAGTTTTTGATCTACTCCCGTTCTCAGGTGGATGAACTCCTGAGTAGTCCTGAGAAAGACTGATTTTAACGTACACTAGGGGTTTGAACCCGGCACCACTGATCGCTGTGATTACGAGTTTGTCACTCTTACCACTAGGCCACCAGCGCGGTTATATATTTTAGTTATGAACTTATACATATGTTACCGCTGTATGCGCAGTAGTCTATGCCCAGTAGACTATTTCTGTAATTCTCTGCGCAGTAGTGGCATCCAAATGGGCTTTATTTCTGCGCTAGCCTGGCTTATTGGTTTTTCTGCCAGCGCTTCTTTGCAGCTTCTTTCAGCTTCCTACGGAACCTGTTTTCTTCTTAAGCTACAACTGATGCGTTATCCCACTGTATGTGGTAGTCTTCGTTCCAGACGTGTTCTGCGATTTTGGATCTTTGTAATATATTTGCGATGTTCCGATAATCTCACTCGTTTTGTTTCCGCTATGTATTGTCTTTCACAATCGCACGGTACGCTGTAGATACAGTTCTTTGAACTCTGATCTTATTTCTGAGGCTTGGTATGCGTCATCATGCCTCTCAGAATTGTTGTGGACTTGAAGGCAGTTCTTATAGCCCGGCCGCCAAATAAAAAACTCAAAAATATCGTATTAAGTTTTTTTTCTTAATGTAATTTTTTCATGAGGTAGTCTTTTTAACATATCTGACTGATGACAAATTGTCACCTTTGGCCAACTGAAGATATACATTATTTTCAATAATATTGAAAAGTTAGTGAAATCGTGAATATGGATATTTGAATATTAAATGTTTAAATCGGCAATGGGAATTGAAAAACTGTTTAAAAAGGACAATTTACGTTTTTAATATATAAAACAATATTTTATTCTGGATATAAAGCAGAAATTTAATGAAAATCAAATGGAGAACATAAGGTTAAAGCTTAAAAACTATAGAAATATTGTCCGAACACAATGGAATAATCAAGATCATAGTAGTCATCTTGGTTGCATCCTGATCTTCATCCTGATCTTCATCCTGGTCTTCACCCTCCTCTTCATCATTATCTTCTTCAACTTCAGCAGCATTTGTTAAGTCATTACAACAACCATTCGTACTGCATAAGCAGCACTTTTGCAGCCATACCTTATAGTCTTGCATGGAATGTTGCTTTTACAAGAGCATTTAATCAGTTCCAGAATGTCAGGAGGTGCAACTTCTGTATTTTCTGGTAAAGTTACGGGCATTAAGCAGCTTGAATTTTTATTCTTATTGATGACTTTAGTCTTTCCAATGCCATAACACATGGCAGTTGTATCACATTCGCTAATAGCATGAGTAGATATTTTCTTCAAGTTATAATAGTACAGAAGTAGCAAGTGTCATATGATATCACAATTACTTGTTCATGTTCATCAGCAGCTTCCTCGATTGCTTGTCGAACAAGGATCGTGTCAGCTTCCTCATGTGTTGTTCTTAGGTTTTGCCTTCGTTTTATTTCACCACAATAAAGCTCATACCGCTCTGCGTCTGCACCCGTCAAGACTAATTTCTGTTTGTACGCATAATCTGCATTGTATGTGAAATCATTGACAATGCTGCAGCATATGAGATTTATTAATCTCTTCTTGTTTTCTGTTGTGCTCATAACAACCTTGCGAGAAGGCAGTGGTGTTGTAAGTGTAAGTTTGGAAACTCTGCTGATTCCTGTGGCTCTCCGTGTTCTAGTGCAATCTTTGGTGCTATACTGCTGATAGCGATCAAACACAAGGAGCACAGTTCCAAGTTGTAAATGTTTGCTTATCGTTTTAACTTCTTTTATCTAATCTTCCACAGTACGTTTTTCCGACCAATGCACACACCGCAAAAGTTCTGACCTATCAATAATGATGACTATCTTCACTAGCTCTGTTTGTGACTGAAGATGTAACTTGACGAAGTCTCTTCATATTAAATTTAGGCTAAAATATTCTCATGCCACCTGAATCGAACATTGACGAGGGTACAGGTGAAAGTTCATGGGAAAGAACACGTTTGATATCCACTTTTCGTGAACTAGCCTGCAGTCCTATAATTCGAGAGTAAATGAGGCTTGTATCAAATACCATCCATCAGGAAATTTTCTATATTTTTCTAGTTCACAATTTTCGCCACAGAAGATGCAGTATTCCTTAAAATGAAATGGTTGTATTTCCGATCTGCGTTGTATCTTCAAATTTGAGATACTGGCCTCTCGATCAGTAAATCCTGTTTGTGATCTTGATCTTTTTTCTACTCTCGCATGTATATATTCTGTTTTCTTCACAATCTACAGAATGGATATGTAGGCAATTGTAGTTAACTGAACGTATATGATTTCATATACACACAAGGGTGGATATGAAATACACCAATCACAAACCACGTTAGTCGTGATTACCTAGGCAACTTTCATTAATTGTTTGTTTTGCAATGGGCACGCCCTGCTGTGCCCTGTTTGTGGCAAACGTGATTTTGTTGTAAGATATCTTATTAATTAGCGTTGAATAAATTTTCTTTTAATTTTCCATTCTTTTCCATTGATAGGTCGTAGAAAAAATACACTGTACAACTCGAGTGGAATGTCCATATCGCCCTCAGATAATTGAGCACTCCGCCTACGGCGTCGTGCTCAAACTTTATCCTCGTGCGATATGGACATCATATCCACTCTCGTTGTACAAACTACTATTCACATAAGTTTTAGATGTGTATTTAGATACGCAGCTTTTATAACACTGCATTATATCGTCCCCATCGTCACTAATTTCCTCTTCAAGTTCTATGTATCCGTTGTCGCGATAGTCTTTATTGCACCTTATAATTGTTTGTATGCGCTGAGTATCAGCCACTGTAAGTTTTTCATTGCGATTGCTACAAAGCAAATTTCCACTCAAAATAGCATTTGTCTCTCATTTTTCACTTAATGATTTTACTGCAACAACAGAAACCAAAAATCACAACAATTCCCTTTATATTTGTATATTTTCTGGTAATTTACATATCTCACTATAATACGAAATGCCCAAAGGTGACGAAGTGTCATCATGCATTTTCTTGTAGTTAATTATGTCCTAAAACATATTCATAAATTAAAAAAAACTTAATACGACATTTTTGACTTAGGCAACAATGTTCATTTGGCGGCCGGACTATTATGTTGAATCTGTTTCCAATTCTTCTCAGTTTGTCAGAAACTCCTCGGATGTATGGTATTACGGCCGTGGTGGTCGGTTCAGTTTTCTCATCCTCTGCCGTTGTTGCATTTCTGCCCATCTCTTTTAGCGTAGGGACTAAACTACGCTGTAACGACAAGGTTGAACAGAATTGCCTGGAGGCTGTTGATCAGGATTCTGTTGCTTTGCGCTGGTTCTATCCCTCAAGCACGTAAACAAGACTGTGTTTACGTTTTAAACCAATGTAGTCAATGGTACTTGAAAGGGACGACAGTAAACCACCCTGGGAGACGCAGCCTCACGTCTCGATGTATTATGGCTTAGTATCAGGGTGGCGACGCCGACGTAGTGAATGAATCAAACATTAAATGCAGATTGTTTTATTACGAAAATAAACGGTGTATTTATACATAACAAGAATGCTTAACTAAGTAACAATATCAAAGTTCAAATGTACATTTTACTGGATCAAAGCGTTTACAATTACAAAATAAAAACGTAGCAATTTAGCAGTTTTATTTCCTGCTGGAGCGAAGGTCGCCCGTTGAACCTGCCGCTGTAGGTCGGTTTTATGCATGAAGTGCAGATCTGCAGTTTTCCTGGTTTTTAACTCGTCTGATTGCGAAATAACACTGGCTTTTAAATCATGAATAATGTTCCGTAAATTTGGACTGAAATTTATATATAATCTAATTTAAACATATTAAATTTAGCAATTATGAAGCAAAGACTGGTGATTGCGGCATTAAAAATTGCTTGCTATTAAATCGGAGTTGCATTTAAAGCGTGCGACTGGATTTCGGAAATTTTAGAAAATAAAATTTTTGTGTGTTTAAATCAAGTTTAAACATATTGCCAATTTTAGGCTGAAGAAAAGAAAAAAGAAGAAACTATATTGTTTCTTCCACATTAAGAGGTTCTAAAGGATATTCTTCTACGGCTGACTGGCGTTGGTTGGATTGATGCTTCCTTCGGTTGATCCTTTTCCGAATGTAGTAGAAAACTCCTCTTAGAGCGGCGGCTCCCAATTGCTGCCGGTGATCCCGCTGGATAGATAGAAATGATGTCGGATAGTTTCCAGTGTTACGTCTTTTAGACGTTTAAACAAGGTATATTCCGAAATTCGACCTTATAACCGCCTTTGAGGAAACAGCAGCACTCCTAAAGCCAGAAGAAGTAGAGGAGTATCGATGAAGAGCAAGAGAAGCCCTTAAGCCATCCAGGAGAATTAAACCTAATGTCACCAGAGCGGAGATTAGAGCAATCAAAGTTCTCAAAAACGAAGCTGCAATCAAGATAGTATCTGCAGACAAAGGCAATGCAACAGTAGCGCTGGTGATCTAGTGGTAAGAGTGACAGATTCGTAATCACAGCGATCAGTGGTCCCGGGTTCAAACCCAGGGGTAGGCAGGAGTGTACGTGAAACGATAACAAAAATTCAGTCCTTCTCAGGACTAATCAGGAGTTCTTTCACCTGAGGACGAGAGTAAAAAATTCCCGAAACATCGTGTAATAAACACCCAAGACAGTGGAGAAAGTCCGATAAAACATCTCATAATGCTTTTTTATTTAAATGTATAAAGTAAAATTGCACTTCAAAGTTGCGGTTATGAATAATATCGAGTGCCATTGAATTCATAATGATCAGTGTTGTGGATGATCTAAATTACATCACGATAATTATTCCACATCAAAAGGCACATTAGATCTGGCAGACGTTAATGAAAAGCAAACCCGGTGAAATGCTGAAGTTAAATTAGGAAATGTAATTTCAGATAAGGTACTTACAAGAAGACTTGTTGAAATGGAGAACACAGTCAAGTCACCTCTTGTTTTGTATTGTAAATATTCAGTCGAATTACCAAGCCTCAATAGAAATGTACTTGTAAGACGAGAGATTCCCCATCCTTAATTAAGTTTGCCACAACTACTAGTGTGCACGAGATGTTTTGTTTTTATGCAAAATTTTAATTCCATGCTTTATTGTTTTTGCGTTAGTTATCAACTGTCCGGATAATATTGAAGCTAGCATTTATATTTTAGCTTCGATAGAACAGTCGTTAAAAATCGCAATCCCGACTAATTTGGGCATAGCACAAAGAGCTTTTAGTTATTTAATGTGCGCCATCCAGCCTTTATACGGATTAAAATTAAAATCCGTCCGTGTCCATAGTGCAAATTAATGAAATTGTTGCTTTCAAATTTATGCCTGATTCTCATGTATCGAACGGGCGGAAACAATGCCGCGAAGCACTTCCCTTATTAAAACCAAAATGAAAGCAACGCTCATGGAGAAGTATTCATCATCATTATAACAATGCACCGATGTATGTGACAGTAGCGAGGTCCATTGAAAATAAAAACAAACGTCGAGCCCTTATTAATGAGGACGTCACAAAATACCGTTTGTTATCTGTCGCATATTATTCGAGGCATGAAGTATAGACGAACAACAAATTGGTACGGTACGGATCATGTTCTTTGATGTGAAAAAATAATTGCTTGTACGCGACGCTGATGCTCGGTGGAAGTTTGCAGCGAATACCACAATTACTTTTAATGACGCAATATTTCGCTTGAATTGACTTATGCTGTTGTCAAGACCTTTACGTCAACTCACAGAAATTTAAGCTAAGGACTCGCTTGGTTTATTTTAATTGATGCCGAGATTTTCTGCAACGATTTTTATTTAACGAATAAATATAAATAAAGGCGCATCCATTTTTCTTTGAAAGAGCATCCTTTATCTTCATGTTTGACGTTAATGAAAGACTTGCACTTGAATGCTTTATAAATATCCGTTTAATTATATTTCAACCCCCTTTTTGCGAGACCGCTTTTATTTGTACACGTCTGGCTTATTATAAAACAGGTCCCGGAATTGAATGTGATACCACATTATTTAAAATAAACCTTCCGTTACAACATTTTCCCCTGGTTATGTTTGCGCGTTTCAGGGTCCCTTTTTAGGATTCCATCATTAATATCAGCGGTATCAAAATGAGCTTTCGAAATTAACATTCAAACTCCTAATTAATTAATCATGGAAACCGTCTACGCAAAAGAGTAGATGATCAGATGCAACTTGATGGATAACATTAAGTTCGGAATTGATGAAGTGGTCTGTAGTAGATTCTCTAAATATATAATAGTTTACTCTCCATGAAAATAAACTTAAACGCTTGCAGCACCTAAAAATTAATTTTCCAATCGCCTCCTATCGAAACATTTAGAAGATATAGTTATTGCGTTCTTAAATGCTTCTTAAGAAGAAAACAATAAGAAAGGAGTGAATAAAATATATGTTTAAGTTTTTTCACTAACACTGTACTGTTAATAATTGTTTTGGAATATATCGGAATATGACACAATTCACTGGTGATTTGGTGAGAAGCATATCTGCATTTAGCTGTTGTTAAATATTTGTGTGATTAGGGGTTTTTAACGAATTCTGTCATATTCAAATCAGACGCCGCAGCAATATTTTAGTTAATATAGGAATATGTTGAACGATTAAGTTTGGAAATCCAGAGATACCCTAGCTGGAGCTGTATGTGTCAACAACTAGTCTTGAGTCAGATCTCTTCTCTTCGACCTTTCCGATCGATCCCTCTTGATCAACTTTTGTTCTTCTCATACCCAGATGCCTTTAGATCATATAAGAGTTAGATGACTCTATTTTTTACTATCAGTATACGCATATTAGCAGTGCATCCTTAACAACTTGATAGAAGAAATGTTACGTAATAGCATTCAGCGAAAGTAAAGGGAACGTACGATGACACTTAACAGATTTAATTGTTTCCCCATGAGAATTCGCAGTTTATTTTTTCAGTTTTTACGTAACAATATGCCTCATTCCGGGCAGATGTTGTCATCAGATGGCGCCAACAATCTCCCAACCTCACGTTGTGAAGATACTAATGAGAAAATTGGAACGTAGAAATTAAGTAAAGTCGTTAAAGATATGAAACGAAGGAGAATAGATGATGTTCTTAGATTAGTTGAGACACGATGACTTCAAGGATCATGTCTTGTCTGCACATTATAATGTGTTAGGAGTAACACAAACATGGCTTAATCATACAATTTGTAATAATTTTGTCTATATACCTGGATGCTATTTGATTAGAAAGGGTAGAACTATTAACACGTGGGGTAGAGATGTAGGTATGTATGTTAAGAGTGTAAGTACAATTAACATCGCATTCTTTTTACTATTTCAGTTTTTATCTTTTTAAATCAGAAATTTCCCAATAAAGCTACCTATTGTTATTTCCCCAGTTTTATAAATTTCAAAATGGAGTCTCACCATTTACAATTATCGATTAAAAAACGTTTAAAATTAATTAACTAAGTAGCCATAGGTAAGTATTTTTCATGATATTTGATTCTATATGCTTTATAACTAGCTGAGTAATAATTCTTTTGAATTTTCCATATATACATATATTGTTATGATACATGATGCAGGAAGCTTAATCATATTAAAGAAATATAAAAAAATGAACTAATAAATTTGAACAGTTACAATAATTAAATCTTAATGGATATAAAATTTTAGTAATAGAAACAGAGCTCTTGTTGCGTTATTCATTGTGATTCATTAAATACTGGTAGGCTAATTTGAATGTATTGAAATTAATAGTTGGATATAATAAAATCAAACCAAGGTTACATTGACAATTGTGTTTGTTGAGCAAATTTTGTATTAGTATTATTAAAAAAATAACTAAAATAGTGTGCATAAATAATCGTTACTATTGATATAAACATTTGTTTAAAACAGTTACGTAAATAGAACTCAAGAAAACAAATGTAATGTAAAATTTGGCTAAAGCAATATTGAAAACAAAACGAATTTCTGCTTGACTTTTATATAATTTGATATGGTAATATGAAGTGGTGAATGAAAAGTTATTAATACAGTTATTTGAATATTGGAATACAAGAAATAATAATAGTTGATGGAGATTGGATTTATTGGTACAAGCGACATATAAGAAGAGGTAATTTTACAATAATTATTAATTGATTTGGATACTTGGTGCATGGTACTTGAGGCGTCTGAGTATCTGAAAATAAATGGGACAAAGTTATAATTGGAATCAATCAAAGGAGACAAACTTACCAGGACAACAGATCGTGTGACGAGGATATCTAGGGGTTGCTGATAGCTGTGATGGTTGTATCCAGAAAGAGCAGTAGCAGCTAGGAGGATCAGGAACTTACAGCAGAGACCAGGACGGAAGAAAGGAAACGGGTAGTTGTTTGGTTTTGACGGAGCCGGTAGCATATTGACAGGGCTTGGATCTGTGGTGAAGACATCCAGGAGGACTAATAGCTGTGATGGTTGTATCCAGAAAGAGCAGTAGCAGCTAGGAGGAACAGTGATATCTAGAACGAGTCAGGACTGGATTTTGGAGCCGACGTCAGTTTGACAGGTAAAAAAGGGGTTTGCTGTTGCTGAATGCTGTGGTTTGTTCGAGACGGAATACAGTGGTGAGTGTTATTTTTGGTGAGGACATAAGCAACTAATACAGGTTTGTTAAGATAAGTTAATAAATAATTGTTGAATAAATATCAATTTTGAAAGCAAGTGACATAAACTGAGGTTAATAATTGCATAACGTATTTGAATGGTAGTAAATGTCAATGTGAGATACATTTGTCAGTACACCTTGTTGAATTAATTTGAAAGTCAAGTTTGACATTTAACATCATTGATAGTCAGAGAATTTAAGGTTAAAATTTTTAATGCTTCAAAAAGTAGCAGACTAGATTTGATGAACCCAGCCCTGAAAAATAAGAGTTCTCGATAAAAAGTAAATATCATTGTGATATTTAATTAATTCAAAGAGTCAAGGCATAGTTTACTTCGTAAGCTATAACATAATTAGTGGTTGATTATCTAACGTAATACATGCTTGGCATCTAAAAGGTGTGTCATAGCATAATAATATATAATTAAATCAGATTTACATTTTTATGAACATTTCTTTTTGTAACTTTTCAACATGGAGCCTTAAATATGGTCCTCATTTTTTCAACTTTTGGAAATTTTCCATTTAGCCTTTAACATAACACCAGGTGAATTAGAAAACATTACTTAACTTTATCAAATGTTCTTAATACATTTAAATTACAGATACTTACTCATCTCAAATACCCAGAGACCTATTGGTTATTGTTATTTAGCGACTGTCATAAAAATATAAGGAGGAAAATGTTATGTTAATGATGTAACTACTTTCTTTTAAAACTTGCAAGGTGAAAAAAGAGATTTGAGAAAATTGTGATTGTTCACTAACCTATATTATTTCACTTACAGATTTTAACGTGTTATGTACTTTTTAAAGCTATGTAGACTGAAGAAAGCACAATGTGCTGAAATATATTTCTACGATTTTACACTTTTAATCTATTCTTTAATCTCAAGATGAATTTCTTCAACAAATAGCTGCAAATATCTTCAACAGTTGAACATTAAACTACTGCCAGCTACCTATGTTTTAATTATAGTTAAAAATTATATTTCGTTCTCTGTTATGAATCTTGACGACACCTCTGCCTCTATTGAACACATATGGATTAAAATTAAAGTACATCATAACACTATAATAATTGAAACTATTTACAGAAGGCAGGAAATTCGTTAGACTGGTACCCTTCTGGTGATGTGTTATCTAAACAACCCTCTTATACATTTCGCGATGATCTTGAATATTTTCCGTGGTTAGCATTGATGCCAGATGTTACTGATATTAACGATAAAATTCAGATTTTTAATGAAAATATTGTTTCTTTATTTGATAGACATACTGTAGCAAAAACGGGAAGAGTGTCTAAGCCATATTTTTCGAAGTTAACCGTTAACGTTAAAGTTATGATGTCCCTCAGAAACAAGGCACCAATGAAATATAACGTAAAAAAATCATGTGCATTGGGATTACTAGAAATAATTACACATAATTACATTACTATATTGCTATTAGGCGAAAAGGCGTATTTGGGTATAGAATTCATAATTAGTAATAATCTTAATATTCACCAAAAATTGAAAACTTCTGAAATACCATTGCATTTACAGGATGTTAATTCCCTTAATTCGAAATTCTTAAGTACAGGCGGAATCATTTCACCTGATAATCAGCATTTAATAAATTTTTACAACAATAATTTCATGTCTGACTTTAATTCTAAGTTTGCCTTTTCCATGGTTTCTAATTCTGATATTTTAAAGTCAATGTCTAATATTGAAAAAAGCTGTAAGCTTCGATGCTATTAGTATCAGAATGTTGTAGATATAAAAAATTGTAGCTAAACAAATAAAGCAACATTTCTGTGATTATATTATACTTCCAGATGCAGTGTCGGTTTTAGAGCTAGTTATAGCTGCACAACAGCGCTACTTAATATAACAGTTGATATAGTAACTGCTACAGATAAAAATAAATTAACAGTCTTAGCTATGCTAGATTAATCAAAAGCTTTTGAAATAATAAATCGTAATACTCTTGTCGCTATACTAAATTTTATTAGATTTGATATTAATGCTAGCTATAACTCTCATGCTAAGCTATTTAACCAATAGAAAGCAGAAGGTTATTCTAAATGATCAGGCATCTTCATGGCTTCCTGTTCTAGCTGGTGTGCCTCAGGAGTCTATTCTTGGCCCGTTGATATATACAATTTACACTTCTAACTTTGGCAAAGTTATAAAATCTTGCACGTATAATCTATATGCTGATGATACGCAGTTACACTACAGATTTCTTGCGAAAGACGTCGATACTGCCATACAGTTAGTTAATGACAACATATATGGTTAGTTATCCTTTTCGGTAAAAATAAAATTAGAGAACATTTAAATAATTTAATAACTGTCAAAGTTAATAATGTAAATTTTAAAATTTCTGAATCGGCTAAAAATCTGGGACTGATTATTGATTCTAGATTAAGGTTTACGAAACATATTTCAAAAAAAAAATGAAAGCTGTGGTATTCTAAAACTATTATATAATCAAAGAACTATGTTAAACTGCAATAGTAAAATATTGCTTTGTAGATCTCTAATTCAGTCTCAGATTCCGTGATGCGCTTTACGGCCTTGTTTTGATATTATTAACACTAAAGGAATTCAAAGAATACACAGCTGTTGATTAAGGCTTATTTTTGGTATTAGAAAATTTCATTAGATAGGTAACAAGCTTGATGACTTAACGTCTGGCTCAACATGAATAAAAGAAGAACTTTGCATATTGCTTGCTTATTTCATAAGATAATCACTACCAAAGCCCCCCTACCTTTACAATAAAATTAGATTTTCATCTGATAGATAAGTAATAAGTACTTACTTACCATTCCAACGCATAAAAGTCACTTGTTTGAAGGATCTTTTTCTTACAATATTGCATCAATTTATAATTCACTTTCAGAAAGTCTTACGCCTTTATCGTTTGGTAATTTGAAATTCCACCTCAGCCAACTCTTGATGAGCAAACAGTAACAAGTTAGTGTTTAATTTTGTTATTTATTTTTCAAATTTACTCTTGATTTGTTCTTGGAGTTAAGTGGTCGACCAGTCTGCCCTCTTTTATCTAGCATGATTAAACTTCACCCCATTGTACACAATGTTTAATCTTTCACAATGTAAATGTGCAATAAAAGGTGTTTTATTATTATTATTATTATGTATGTATGTAATCATGTAGACATTACAATGTACTATTCTGATAATGATGCCACCGATCCTAACCAAAGACATGGTGTAGTGATTGTACCTCAAGAAATCAAA
>CALNHX010012977.1:0-21033 GCA_940337035.1 Agriotes lineatus
CTCACACCCGGCTGTCGCGTGTCAAATCATACTGCGTGGTGATGTGGTGAGCAAATACCTTACTATTATAATACTGGCAACTCCCTCTTACAATTTTGGCGAACGCGCCGCTACGCCATCTAGCGATTCGAGGTGTACACTACACCAAAATGTTTCAACGCAAAAAAGACAACTATTAAAAATAAATAATTAATTAATCATAATTCCACAAAAATGGTTCCAAACCGCTTTAAAATTTATTAAAACACATATTTTTAGGTATATAATGACCGTGAATGCTAAAATTAAAGTTTTAAATATGTTTTTGTTTATTTGTTAAAAACTTCACACATAAAATTTACTACAATTACTACAGTTGAAGCAGTAGTTTTTGTAATAAACATATGTAAAATAGATTCCTCAGTAGAGCAAGATACAAATAAAACTCATTTAAGGTTAATTATGTGTATGAGTATTTTGAATTGCTGGATTTTCTTAAATTGATTTTTCCATTAATTTAGATTAAGTCAGCACGCAAGAAGAAATTAAAATTCGTATGAAACGTGCAAGAAAGTTTATTTGCGAATTCGCTTGCATTATTATTGCCATAAGCATTTAGACTCATCTTCATATTTTTTATAATTAATGTGAATGTTATTTACGTCAAAACTGTTACCGTTATCAATGCAGTTTTGCAGTAATTTGCTGCAAGCTCATCCCATCACGTAACTTTTAGTAGTTGTTTGAATGATATCGTCCTCAACTTCTGATCTAATTTGGGCAGTTTTGGTAATACTGAAATATATTTTTCTAAACAGCTCTCGTTCGTGTATTAAAAATGTGTGAGCATCTATTTTGCAATTGCTATCATCTGCAGGAGACAAAAGTTGATTTTGCCATAGTGGCTCTCGCAGCACTACCAAACTGGGCTGCATTTGGTGTAGTGTTATTGCCCCTGCGCCTACACCTGCTGGTGCTCTGCTTTGCACGGGTCGCATAACACATTGGAAAAGGGGATTTTGGAACCAGAAAGGCTGATCTTCTAGACAGCCATGCATCTCTTGAACCTGGTTCCCTCCGTGAGATTTAGGATTTTTATTGAGGTTTTCTCCTCTTGGTCCGGGCGGTGAAGCCAAGACCCCCAGCACAGATATCTCCCGTAATACATGCCTACAGCAGAGATATCCATGTATGGTATAACGGCAATGACGTGACGAGAGGTTCGTCTTTGCCGGCATCGTTATCCCAAGTGGAGACCCTTAGCCACGACACGACAGCTGGGCTTGGGGGATGTTTATCGACTTCCCAGTCTAGATCCGCGAAGTTCAGTCTCAACGGGCCACCACGAGAAGGATTCAATCGCTAGGATCGCATATCACTGATCGTTGCCAGTGAACCCTGCGGTCTTCCTTGTTGTCAGGCGGGAGGTGTAAGACCTGAACAGCTTGCTGCGCTGCCTCGGCATGAATATTCACAGCGTTTATAGCCGTTCAGTTCAACTGGCAATGCTCGACCCCTAACCTCAAATACTTACATTTTATTATTTTTCGGAAACCTGTAAACAATTAGTATTTTTGAAGTTGATAACTGTTACAACTATAAATCGCACAAACACACTCTCTTCCTACTATTTTTCAAATAAACAAAACCGCACACAAAATAAAACAACACGAAAATAACCTAATCTCACACGAAACAACTGACAGCTAAAACAACAGTAAATAACTTCCGTCAAACTTATGGATGCAAGAGGGAGGAGAGGGCGAGAAAGGGTACTTTAGTTACACCTTAAGCCGTTGTGCAGTTTTTCGCCAATTTTCTCTTCGATGTGCTACTATTATAATAAAAAGGTATTTGGTTAAATTGATTGCATACAAAAGCAATATAAAGTTTACTGAGCACCCAAGGTTAACAGTAAGACAGCAGGACTGAATTCAATCCACTGGGCCACCTGCACTTAGTACGGTGGAGTTGGAAGATGCACTGGGAGCGGTAAAATCGCTGAGAGCAGCTTCAATACAGAAATCAACAGCACCGTATGGAATCGTGAGTGCGTTATAACTATTAACATATCTAGGAATGTTATGATTTATAACATCCGTGATTTGTTCAATAGTTTATCGGTTGCCATGTAGGGTAATGGTTGTCATGTACGGTAATGGACTATTACCGTACAGATCAGTTATGGTTTAGTTACCAGCCTACTTTTGTATACCTATGTAAACAAGGGATTAATACCCTGCAACCGTTAAAAGTTCATTTCTGTACAAAAACGAAATGCGAATTTTGACAATCATGTAAATTGAAATAGGTTTCCAATTTTGTGAATCTTAATCAAAGTTTTTATGCTTTACTTGTTTTATATTGATTTAATTGGCTGTGAATGTGCCGTTGTTTAAATGTTTATTTATGTCCGTATAATTGCTCCGTCTACAAAAATAATCAAAATAAGCTACTTCGAGAGCGAGGATTTAAATGCTATTCTCCCGAAGATCTTCAACGCCACACATCTTGCAACAGCTATTGAAATCAGAGCGATATCTGGGCACCGAAGCTAAAATTCGCGTCTATGAGGTTCATTACACTATAATTAAAATTACTGTACAGTTTGATTCTTGTAACACCTATAAGAAGGGTTTAAAATGCAGCAGTCTGCCGTCACAATTAATATTATGAAACGAAAGTTTTCGAACGCGTCTTTGCTAAGCAAAGAGCTGAATGCGCACAAATCAAAGAAACTATCAACCCCTATACAAATATTAAAAAAACATAGCCATAGTTAATTTAAAAAACATATGATATGCAATACTACGGCAGATCGTGACCTCCAACTGTAAGAATAAACGCTTTGCAATAATATCCAGGTGCTTCAGGTGGTGGCAAAGAAAGTCCAAAAGAAATAACACCAAGCGAGGCAAATAAGAGACCCAAAATATTAGCAAAACATCATACAACTTGCAAGGGCAAAGCCAGATTTTCGTACTTGAACTGAAAGAACACCACAGGTAAGTTTTGCTTCCGAAATGCTTTCTAATTCTATACATAATTTATTAAGCTGAACTAAATTTTTCAAAATCGCAGATTTTAAGTCGACACATTGTGGAACTGTCTGTATATATTAGAAAATTTTTCAAAAATAACCAATATTTCTAAGGTCATAGATTTTACAAAGTACATAGAAATGGAAAAGTTGTATTAAACATATGTCCTAAAATCATTTATTTCAAAGATATCCTTGATCAAAGAATTAAAAATAGAAAACCCATTTTTCAAACTTAGGCCGGTGTTTATTCCAAAACATGTTTTTGTTTACTTACAATATGGGGGAGTTGTTCTATAGTAAAAAGCAGTAAGTATGCGTTCCAATAGTATATTATACATCAAGTAGCGAAGCCCAGTATTATAACTTGAGCACATATTAGATACTGAGCGCGAAGCGCGAAGTATCTAATGTGCGAAGGTTATAAGAGGATTCTCTACCCTGGTGTATACCGTGTGTCCACAGGAGGACGCACCATAGGGATAACCAAATAGAATAGAAAGATCGGCTAATGCTGTGATCGCCGGCACGCTAAAACGTTGTTTTCTGGCTTCTGACTCGCCACTGTATGAAACAATATTGTTATAAATGGTACAAGAAAAGGGACGGTGGTCATAGCACTGGTTGATATTTATATTCTATTAGCATTATCTTATCTCTATGGTGCGTACTCCTGTGGACACACGGTATACTATTTTTTAGGATACTGCATTGGTAACTAGCGTTTACATAGTTACAAACGAGTCCGGTAGATAAAATTTACCGGCCTAGACCAGTAGTACAACTGCCGGCCGGTAAATTTTATCTACCGGACTCGTATCCTAAAAAATCTTATACGATACACGACCGGTAGCATTTTTATGGCTTGCCAAACATACAGGTCTCGCCCTAGGGCTCAACCTGTAAAGTATTGGCGCGGCCATAAAAATGTTGCTACCGGTCTAATAACGTAAATAGCTATTTTGCACTACCTAAACGGCTTAATACCTAAAATTCTCAACAAAATTCGAATATATTTTAACTGTCACCTGTCAATACAGCTTTTTAAAACGTCAAAATTAATAGAGTACCGGTAACTTAGCAATTTATTAGTTACCGCGGTGAAAATTGTTTATTTTACGTTGTCTCCCAAGATGGAGAATAGTATATTATATCATGAAGGACTAAAGTGCATCATTAAATTCCGCGAGTGAATACTATTTCCTGTGGGCCCGTAGGGACTGAGGGAAATATACACTCAAGGGATTTAGGTACTTTAGTCCCAGTGGTATACGCTATTTTTTGCACTTTTGGGAACATTATCATCAAATATTTGAAAAACTGAAATCTGTCAATTTGGAAACTGACAAATTACGAATTTTATTAGAAGGTGTACAGAGTGATTTTGTAAAAACTGAATTGCAGCAGCCCTGGATAGCCTGAATAAGTTGTCAGTACTGAAGTGTATTGTCAGTCTATGTCAAATTCGAGATTTGCAGGTTAAGTTTTGCGCCAGTGTGTGTCAAATGACAAACAAAACCTAACCTACTAACCTCGAATTTGACATAGACTGACAATGCACTTCAGTACTGCCAACTGATTAATTTTAAATACAAATTTTATTAAGAATGCTGTGTACATAAAGTTACCATAGGTACGGTAACATTTTTACTTTAGTCCCTAGAAGCTAAAGTAATTACTTCTGTCCCTAGGAATTAAATGAGCTACTTTAGTCCCTGAAATAAGTGACTAAAGTGCCAACTTTAGTCCCGCAAGCACAAAAAAAAAAACCTCACGACCTAAAGATAGGCCAATAATGATGCGTTCTGCTACTAGTAGTGCAAAATAGCTATTTATGCAACAAGTGCTTAAAGTTGAGGTTTATGCACGAGTTGTATACAATATTTTTTCTACAACCTTAAATTTACTGTTATTACTCCATAAATGTCGATTTAACACGGGGGTTTGCATCTACGACAGTATAATTTATGTCATAATAAACAGTATGCCTTGACGGGCAGGTGAATGTTTGTGAAGCCAGTACTGTCAAAGTTATCAAAGGTAATTATTAATACTACACATCTGACTGTATTAATTACATAACGCTTTAATTGTTTAAAAAACACTTTATCTCTAATGCAAGAAGTAACTAGAATAACTTTACAACTTCACTTCCAGTTCCAAATTGTGGTTTATAACCTCACTTCACTTTATACCACACATGCGCTAAAAGTAAACAGCTGATTTCTTTAAACACGCTAAACTATAAAACGTCACTTTTAGTGAAACAAGCTAGTGCTAAAAGCCTACTTTTAGTAGTGGTCGTAGAAAAAATCAATTATTTTAATTTTTTTAAGTAAACTTTATAGTACCTAACTGTTCGAAGTAATATCTTTCTTCTGAGTCAATCATAATAATTTTGACAGTTGTAAGTAGAACATACAGAAAATGAAAACTAAATGCCAGCCTACTAAATCTAAACATTTCAAAAACGAATTGCTATCCTTAATTCTTTAATCAAGGATATCTTTGAAATGATTGACTTTAGAACATGTGTTTATTAGAGCTTTTCTCTTATTTTTGATGCAGAATAACGCCCTTATATTTGTTCCGTGCAATTTTGAAACACCATGTGTAATAAAATAATCATTGAATATGATCTGGTATCGTATTTAGAAATGTTGACTATAAGGCATGTATGTATAAATGTAGAATGATTTAGGGTCGATATTGCGTTTCAGATAACAATATTTTGTTTGATTTATCGTTTACTTATAAGGTGTGTTATTTGCAACTTCTTGGTTATGTGCTCCTATACAAGACTATTTATTCAACAAAATTTTAAATATTACGTGTAATTACATAAGTTGTGATCATTTTAACTAGATTCACGGATCTTTGTTGCTATTAAGAAATCTCACAAGTGGACGAATATGAGTGCTAATCTAGTTAAAATTATAAAAAAATATATTACCACGAATGAAATTCGGAGTTATTATTTTGTGAAAAAATATTCAATAGTAATATAACAAGGGCGAGACATACTTACCGATAATTTTGCACACGCCAAGGGTCGAGTGCTGGTTGCAATAAAAACTGTCCCGAGGGTTGCTCGAGGGCAGATTTCTAAGGGCAACCAGCGCGATGACTCTTGGCACGGGCAAAATTATATGTAAGTCTGTTGCCCGCGTTTATATTTTGAAGATTATTACACAAAACCTGTATAGGAATTATGACTTAAAATTGATCTAATCTATATCTTTTATTTCAGTGGTACTTCTTACTTTTTCAGCAGTGTGCTATGTGTAACTGTCAAGGTAAAACTTATTAGAGTAAGGTTATTTGTCTTGTATCTCCATTCTGGCATGATACCTCGTAGTAAATAGATGTACAGTCGTGTGCAAATAAATCTGGGACAGTGTTTGTCACATGCAGATTCAGTTAAGAATTGAAGAATATCTCCATGGATTTCCTGCTATCAGAAAGAGTTACATTAAACTTTAACAGGTACTGAAACCCGCAACTCTTTCTGATAAGAGAAAATCCATGGAAATATTCATCAAATTCTTAACTGAATCTGCATGTGAAAAAAACACTCCCAGATTTATTTGCACACGACTGTACGTTGGTGTGCTGCTCCAATAAAACATTGTTTTCAAGTGTATTGTGCTCCGTGATAAACAATCAATATGGTTTTTACTCAAGGCCAGAAAACCGACATCATTGACATCACTAAAAGGGCTGTAAAAGAATGTTTAGAAGATGATGCTTACCTTCAAAGAGTAGCAGATGTTGTATATGCGATTGTTACCAGCAAGGTCGAAGAAAAATGGCTAAGTTGTTTGAAAAATTTGAAACGACGCCGACGGAAAAAAACTGTGAAACGGTTAGAAACTGAAAACGAAGAATTACAAAGTGGTCTTGACAACTTGGAACAATACACCCGTAGAAACAACCTTTGGGGTAAAAGAAGATCACAACGAAAAAGTTGAGGAAACAGCGCTGCACATTTTCAACAATAGCTTAGGTATAACTATCAGAAAAAACGACATTGACAGATGCCACCGCGTCTGTAAGCAAAATTCCAATAGACCAAGGCCAATTATAATTAAATTTATTAGTTATAAGCAACATGCGACAGTTTTTAATAATACAAAAAAAGTTGAAAGCGTCAGGTTGGCAGATCAGGGAAGACTTAACTAGAACTAAAGTTGAAGTGCTAAAACCGCAGCTCAAAGGTTTGGCTACAAAAATACATGGACCCAACACGGTATTATATTTGTTAGCAAAAATTGTCGCAAATTTCAACTCAAGAACATAAGAGACCTTAAAAACTCTCTGAGAGTTAGTTAGTAAATCAGCAGCGGCGCATCGTTATCTATGTAATTTAATTTAATTTGTATCCAGTTTACTTAGGTCAATACAAAATTAATTTTTTGTTTTGTTTTTTGTTTGTTTTCTATCTACGTAGGTTCTTTTTGATTATTTCGGGAAATACTAAATGAATTTTTTTATTCGTAATCATCTTTAATAATTATTTCGTGGGCAATTTATTGTGCCAAAGGCTGCATGTTCCATGAAAATAAAGGAACTCAAAATCTATTAGGTACCAAAATGTAGGTGGATTGCGCACAAAAACGGATATGTTTTCGCAGAATCTGTTAGCTGAAACTTACGATATCATTGCATTAACTGAAACAAGAGTAACAGTAGTATTTATGATGCTGAGTTATTTGATTAACGTTTTGTTGTCTACAGGTCTGATCGAAGTAATTACAACACTAACAAAGCTCGGGGTGGGAGTGTATTAATAGCGATAAACAAGAAATTTAGATCCAGGCAATTATTATTGAATTCGATGTCCATGGGAAAAATTATATCATGTAATACGTATATTGTGCCTCGTTCTTCTATGGACAAATATAATGAGTTGTACGAATATATCGAAAACACTGAATTGTTTCTCGGTAAAAATTTGATATTTTTAGAGGACTGCAATATGGCCGAGGTCAGAGGAAGGTTATTGGATCTTGCAGGTGGTATTCAAATAACAAAAAGACTGAATGAATTTCTAAATTGTATCAATGCTAAACAGTACAATGATATTTTAAATTCCGAAGGCAAAACATTAGCCCTGGTATTAAGCAATGTTGAGGTTGGAGTGATAGATGCAGACAACCTGCTTGTGCCAATATATAACCAATAGCATCCTGGTCTAATAGTAACTCATAGAATAATGAATATTTATTATGCAGATGGCCATCAGCTAAACAACAATATAGAAAAATATAATTTCAGGAGAGCAGATTATTTGCAAATATATAATTTGCTAAAACATATCAACTGGAATAAATTAAAATCTCATACAGATCCAACTAAAACAGCGGGCGTTTTTTTATCAAAAACTTTACGAAGTAATGAATCCAAGCATTCCAAAAATTACGAGTTTTAAATCAAACAGTTATCCAATTTGGTTCAACAAAGAGATTATTACTAATTTAAAACAAAAGAAATACTTTTACAAAAACAAGCATAAATCAGATTGCCATCTGAAGGAATTCAAACGATTGAGAGCGGTCTGTAAGAGAAACATTAGGGCAACTTATAAAAATTATTTAAAATCAGTTGAAAACGAATCATTAGTTAATGTAAACAGTTTCTGGAATTTCATAAACAAAAAGAAAGAGAACCGCAAATATGAGACAAAACACGGATACTCTGATACTGATGTTGAAATATCAAATACGGGTGACGTGCCTAATAAGTTTGCTAGTTACTTTCATTCAGTTTATAATTCATCATCAACCTATAATTTAATAAATATTATTTCCCAAGTAAATCAAAACTCTTTATATCCGTTTTTAATCACTGCCTTTGAACTGGCTATCAAACCAAAAAAATCATGTGGCCCAGATCAAGTACCGTCTTTTTTATACAAAGCCTGTCACGAATTGTTGAAACAGCTGTTACGGTCTAACACTTACTTTTACGACACCGCACCGACACATACTAAAACTAAACGGCCGATGCGGACGACACTTTACAAAATCGGGACGAAGACTCACCTAGGCCGCTACCCAACCCGCAACAAGATAATGCCGGCTAAACATCAGTGGAACGAGGGGGGGTTCTTCATGAGATTACTTAAAGGCAACGGCCAGAGGGGCAGTAAACAACAATAAAATAACTTGGACGCCACCCGGATCCGTCAACCAGAACGCAAATACAAAAGTAAGCCCACAGAGAAACCAGGAAGAAAGTGTGCCCACCTTTCAACTTTATACTTGGCAGTAATCTGGACAGCAAGCCAATTTAGCAACAATGGACTTACCTTTTTGAAAATCCACTTGACAACTAGCCAAACTCCTCTTACAACTGTAACATAAAACCACACAAAGCGCATGCACAATAACAAGGAAACCACATTTAAAATGGCATGACGTGTATTGACACAAAATATTAGAAACTTTGTAGAAAAAGGCACATGTTAGTCAAAAGTGTAAATACGGTAGTTCGATGGTTGCGCAAAGTCTTAAACTATTATCAGAAAGTGACATAAAAACTGTACAACAACAATAATTGCTTGAAGCGGTATGAATAGTACAATCTAGGCAAATGAGCTATCTTAACTGACGGTGACAGAACACAGCTGTTCGCTAAACAACAATAATTTCGTGAAGCGGTATGAATAGTACGTTATAGGCAAAAAAGCTATCGCAACTGACGGTAAAACAATACAACTGTTCGCTAATTCCGCGCAACACACTGTATCAATATCAAACAATATCATACTGCATATTGAACGAGACGGGAAGCAAAAACTGTGACAACTAGGCGGGAGGCTGAACGACATGACAGCTTCGTCGGTACGAAACACTTCTAAATGAGTCCCCCTAACAAGAATAATCCGCCTCAATAGGCGCTAAATCGAGATCTGTGGCCCCGCGGCAAATTGGAGACTCAATGGCTTACGTTCTCGGCATTCCAACGAACACTCACGCCCCCACACTAAACAATGTATAACGCACGGCCAATGAACGTCTCAACAAATAAAGTCACAAAACTCACAATATCAACATTCGCTGTACCAGCACAGAATATCGGAAGCACGGAACGAACAACGTCATGGACTATAATTAAAATGGACTCGAAAAACAGGCGAACTCGCCAATTATGTACCAAAACTGTTCTAAAGGTTTATGTAGTTAATTGAATTACTGGGAAAAATAAAATGGCCTGACAAAGCCTTTATTTATTATATTTAACTTTATATTAAAATCTAGCACTTTCCCTAACCAGTGGAAGCTAACAAGTGTTACTCCCATTCATAACTCTGCCAATAGAGAGGATGTTGAAAACTATAGACCTATTGCAATGTTATCTACACCTGCAAACATTTATGAGCAGCTATTATGCGCACAGTTATCCAGTTATACAAAACAGTGGGTCTGTAGTGAGCAGCATGGGTTTATGAAGGGACGTTCAATTGAAACAAATTTAATTTACTTTACTAACTATACTAGTGGAGTTCTGGACGAAGGTGGACAAGTAGACGTTATATATATATATGGATTTTATCAAAGCCTTTGACAAAGTCAAACATGATATATTACTTCAAAAACGATACTCTTTGGGCTGTAATCTTAATATACCAAATTCATTTAAATCTGGAAATCTGGAAGACTGGCACCAATTTGTTAAATTTAATATAAAACTTTCGCAGAAATACCCGGGTGTACCTCAGGGCAGTAACTTGGGGCCGTTACTATTTGCTATTTTTATAAATGATTTGCCAAAAAGAGCAAAATATTCCAGTTCTCTCTTGTTCGCTGATGATTTGACTGTGACTTACTGCAACATGATCCAACAGAAATTTCGAAATGGAGAGTGTTGATAATGATTTGTTATTTAACGTTATTGAATGCAAAAGTATGTCATATTCACTCAAAATTAAAACAATTGATTATAAGTACAAACTTAACAACGTAACGTTAGAAAAAGTAAACCAAATTCGAGATTTGTGTGCTAAAAGTAAACAGCTGATTTCTTTAAATACGGTAAACTATAAAACGTCACTTTTAGTGAAACAATCTAGCGCTAAAAGGCCTACTTTTAGTAGTGGTCGTAGATAAAATCATTTGGGATTCAGATTAATTCATGAAATTAGATAACCTATCTCTACTCTGCAATGATTTAAATATCTCTTTCGGACAAGTCTCATAGTGGCCGTGGTCTTGGTTCCTGATAAATAAGTGCCACATAATTTCTTACAATTTTTCAGTTTGTTTATAAACAAACAATGATAATCGGTAATTACGTCGCATCTACTATGAACGTGAATATTCTTTATTATTTATAGCAATGTGGCCGCGTCTATTACATTCTTAAAATATTTAGTTTTACGAATGGAAAGCGCGTGAAAATAAGTTGCACACCTGTCCCTTTAATCCCAAAGTTTTCCTGGGAATGCTCTAATATGAAGGCAGGGAAATTATATCGGCGCAATAACTTAAACGCGACGATAAAACGAGCCACTACAAAATTTAAAGTTTCCGTTTGAATAGTGAAGAACGCTAAGTGCAGAAATATCTTCGGAGCTCTTTGTATTCGCGGCATATCTTCGACCGAACAAGTATCCACTCGACGAAGTTGAGAACTTAAAATACTACGTTTGGCAACTTTAAGGTTATGTCGTTAGTTACCCATTTCTATGGACTCTCCGCCTCACTAACCAAGCCGGTTTCTGTGCTTAGCCATAATATCGAACTTTATTGCCAGACATGAAAAATTCGCGCGGAATCACTTTCCAAGCTTCTTTATAGCAAGTGCCCCATTTATTGCCAACACAAATAAATGGAAACCGGGCTAAGCCCTAATCTGGAATCTTTTCGCCCCGAACCAATCTCGCCTAAGCCGCGAGGCAGAGGAGCAATTACATCGTAATTTTCGGCAGTTCGATAAACATTAGGCGCAAATATTTGTTTAGGAACTTACTATGTATTTTGCCGCCGATAAATTACTCCCGATTAGATATTTCGTCAAATAAAGAGCCCCACGCAGCACTTTTCGCCCTCCTAATGGATTTCCTTTCGCGAGGGTTGCTTCCACTAAATGCATGCAGATTTCGACTAATTTGCGCCTGGATCCGCGCTATTTTTAGTACGCTATTCATATGATATTCTAAGCATGTCTAGCTCTTTCCAGCTACCCTTTAAATACTCCACAGGAGGCTAAATATGGCTAAATTTTTTTCCGCAACCCTTTTCAATCGAGCGCCAGATAAAAAATTAGTGGCATCAAATTGACGGTTCCCTGAACTGCTAAAAGATTTATTTCATGATTAAGTCGTACGTTTGCAACTTCAAGCGATAAAAAATTAAGAAGCTCTTATTTCGAAAAATTTACAGCGGATACTTCGACAGGAATATTTAAATTTGAATTTGCAAAGAAGCTTTGGAGGCCTGACTTTCTCAATAATCTTTAGAAGAAGTATAATGACTGAGTTTAAATTTAATTTATCGCCTATTCATTTTAAGTCCATATATGAATGTAATTATCATGACATTATTATCTGATTATTGTTGTTATTATCTATAATATTACTATGAACTAGGGTCCAACAGTTAGGCGAATTACGGACTCCTAAATTCACGTAGTGGATAATAATAGTGCTGCCGGTGCACGATCTTTGGCTTATTAAATAGTACAATATTTTGATACACAGTTGAACGGTTTTGGTGCCCCTATTTTATTTTAATTATCTGCAATAATATTCGGCTGCTCCGGTGAACATGAATTACTCTGTCTCAGAGTTAGGTCGCTAAATTAGAAATACTGGGTAGTGCAACTAATTTTTAGCAGCTCCAATTCAACTCCGATTTTACTTGTAAACTCACCAAAACTAAATCTGAAGCAGCTAACCTCAAAAATTGACATGAACACAAAGCAGTGTGCCCTCGTACAAATAGTAATAATTGATTTAACTCAATCCCAAAATCAGCAAACTACCACAGGTAAGCAATAATTATCCTCGCATAGCAACAGTACTAACGGCGTTTGTTCTAGCGTGACGTATAAGTGACGCCAACATCAATTGTTTCATATCCGGCCAAAGGTGAACAATGCCGCGTCATCCTGCATTTTAACGGACGCTACCTACATTTCTGGAAACTGAGATGCACCGGAGAATCGGGAACTGCGGCAATGCATAGCAGAAACTCCAATCTTGCAGGCCCCAGCAATATAAAAAGGCTCTGGACGATGAAAATCGCGCAGAATACCTGGTTTATAGAAGCTTCCGATGATGATCGCACCTTTCACGGGACGCCAACTCGTTTTCTCAAGTGCTGCTAACCTGGTTACTCCAATCTCTGCACGAAGCTCGGAGTAGAGGACTCCTCTAGGTGTTGAGGGCACCTAACTTGGCTCCAACTAGCTCCTGCAGGCGGTATCGACTCCCAAACGTAGCCCCTATCTGGACTGCAGCTGCCTGGATTTTGTCGAACTCGAATAAACACAAAATACACCACTTGGATACTGAAAAACTGGCTCCAATTGTGCCTAACACTTTTATGATTCAATAAAACCAACACTGGCACTAGATAGATGTGTTTTATTAACAAAAATTAAACTTTTCTGGGAGCTAACGTAAAACAATGTTAACAGCTTGGAAAATTTCAAAGCTCTTTTCTGTGGTTGTTAAACAAAAGAAAGCTTGGTATTATAGCAACATATCACCACAATTGTTTAAGGAAATAAAGTTTTATACTTAAATTAACTTATAGAATAAGGTTTTGATAACATCTTTAATTCTTACAGGCTAAATAAATGTTTTTCTTACGTTATAAATGCACTACACTGAATACGCTGCTCTTTCACTGTGTTTTTAACTGCACTGTTATGTTCTGTAGTCTATTATGCACTTAATAATGCCCTTCGTTTTATTTCTTTGGTATTTGTAGGTTGCCCTTTTACAAAATTTCTTGTGGGTTGCTTCTTGCAACGTTTCTAATCCTCGTACTGCCTTTCTACACCCTTCAGTTACTTTACTATTCTGGTCCTAACTATCTGACCAATATAATGCTCACAACTTTGTACTTGTGCAAACCATTTCGCACAATCACAAACATAATAGTGCAAACGTTAACGCTACCATCGTCAGATACAATCCAACTGCATTCGCACTTCCAAAACCTCGTCAAATCTGAGCCCAAGAACGTAACTCTTTTGAACTAGCTTTTTATGTTACCTTTTGCCTCAGTTTGTGAAACTCAGCTGCACCCATCAGTGCATTTATCTCAATAAAAGTAAGCTAAGCTTGCACTAATTAAAATAATAATTCGGTGTCTCGGTTTGACTTTTAATGCATTTCAGTTCAATTGGCAAGCATAATTGTAGAGAGCGCAAAACTATTGCAATATATTTGCTATTGCTGTAGTTTTGAAAGTAGCCTTCTGCCCCCTGTACTTAGGCCCTACGCCTTTTTTTTTATTCTGATGCTTTTGCTTTGGTGGTGACTTTATCGACGATGAGGTACAGCTCTGTTTCCATCGTTTGTGTGGAGACAGTCGGTCCTCAGTTATTCTACCAATGTGAATAGAAATTTCCATATTTAATGCTTTTGACGTTGTTGTAAATTGATGTAGCAATCTTTGCAGGTTGTCTTCATTTCTGGCAATCGCAACAGCATCGTCTACGCAGAATACGACTGTCACTTGCATTGATCCATGTTATAGCATTTCAGTCCTTTAACGCTTTTAATGTTGGTTATAATGGTGGGAGCTTTTAAACGTGGTATACGTATACGTTCAGAATCAAGTTGATTAATTTTAGCGCAACCTGTTTTTGGTTCTTCGATTTCTATATATTTTTAATTCTCTCGTCTAAAAGACGAAGTAAGTATTGTAATAACAAAAAATCACCTTCCGGGATTTCTTCAGATCTTTACGACGATATTTTTTATGCATAAAACCGAGAAAATGTCGAACAAATATATACAAGGTGAGCACCTTCAAAAATTGTTTGTTTATTTCTGCGTCAACTGAGAAATAGATAAAGGTAATCATTTTCACATAGGCCAGGCTTTACACTGGTTGAAATTGGAGCCCAACAAATACAGAGTAATGTCGTAAAAGAGTCAAAACATTTGAACAGGTCCGTTCTTTTAAATACAGGCGCGCATCTTCAAGCCGGGAGAGCTCCTCGATTGCTCGATGGA
The DNA here is from genome assembly GCA_940337035.1 of Agriotes lineatus. Taxonomy (NCBI): domain Eukaryota; kingdom Metazoa; phylum Arthropoda; class Insecta; order Coleoptera; family Elateridae; genus Agriotes; species Agriotes lineatus. The sequence continues at coordinate 15,216 of CALNHX010012977.1, forward strand.
TCAGAGGTGAGATTTAAATTCGCTTTCGCAGGCGCTGTACTTCTAAACCCACCACCGGTTTTTTTAATTTGTAAATAGTTGGAGTAATACGATATTGTGCATGCAGACTATATGTCTACCTGACATCAAATCGAGAACATTTCGGACAAATATAAGTATACAGGGCGAGCACGTTAGAAAATTTAATTTTGGTAATTTTTGCGTCAACTGAGAAGTAGATAAAAGTAATAATTTGCACATAGGTCAAGCTTTATATTTGACAAAAATGTGGCTCAACAGATACAGAGTAATGTCGTAAAATGGTCAACATTTTGAACAAGTCCGTTCTCTTAAATACAGCCGCGCAAAGTCGGGAGAGTTCCTCGATGGCGCAATGGATCAGAGGCGGAATTTAAATTTGCTCTTGTAGACTCTGTAGGTCGAATCCCATCGCCGGCAATTTTTTTATTTGAAATAGGTTTAATTCGCATTGCCAAGTTTTTTCTTTTATTTTTTAGGAGATCAGGAATTGCGCATGAACTTTGTGATTTCCCAACGAAAACTACTTTTGTGTTTTTCCAACATGGTCATATATTCTTAATTAGTTTTGCAATAGGAGAAATAAGGGCAATATTATTATTATTATTATACAGGGTATCCTCGAAAATGTGAAGAAAATTTTAATGGAGAATAGATTACATCAAAATAAGAGAAAAAAGTTATATAAGTATAAATATAAGTCCAAAAATGCATCTTAAGGGATCTACAGCTCAGAGAAGGGTAAGAAAATAACATGGATTTTGTTTAATTAAAGTAATACAAATAGTACAAATTTGCTGTGATTTGGAATATCTATTCGATTTTTATGCTGAATTAAATGCAATTGAAAAATATTGGTATTATGTTTAAAAGAGGTAGTTTACACATAAACTGGCTAGGGAGCGGGAATGTTTTATGTTATCACTTTTTACAGTAAAAATTTTAGTCAATTCTGGTCAAGTATTCGAAAAGGTTCGACTTTTTACATAAAAAGGTGCTGTTATTTAGAATAGCTGAGAGCATTAATTTTCGAGAAAAACGATCACAAAGCTCGAAACTCGCTACTTCAGGAGCGTAATCGCGATGAGTTTTTTCATTTAACCTTCTCAGAGCTGTAGCTCTCATAAAACGCATTTCCGGACATATTGTACAGGACTATTGTCATTTTTAATAAGCTTAATACTTACATCTTGTACAAGACTGATTCATCATCATCAGCCTCTTTCATTCCAGTATTGGACATAGGCCTCCTCCATTTCTTTCCATAATGTTCTGTCTGTGGCCTTTCTTGATCAATCATAACCATCGACTTTTTTTATATCATCCGCCTAACGAAGCAACGGCCTTCCTCTCTTTTTCTTTCTTGTCCATGGTCTCCACTGTTGTATTTGGTAATTCCATCTGTGATCTGTATACCTTGCATTGTGACCTGCCCATTTCCATTGTATTTGACTTACATGTGTCACTATATCCTTTACATTAGTCCTTCGGCGGATTTCGTCATTTCGTATTTTATCTTTCAAGGATATACGTAACATTGTGCGTTCCATTGCTCTCTGTGTTTTTGCGAGGCGGTCTATATTTCTTTTTGTGAAGGTTCAAACTTGTGCTCCATATGTCAAAACTGGAAGTATACATTTGTCGAACACTTGGCTGCTCATGTGTAGTGGAATGTTTTGGTTTTTTAAAATGTAACTCATTCTTGCAAATGCCGCCCACCCTAGGCGAACTCTTCTGTCTATTGCCGCTGTTTGATTTTCTTTTAGTGGTTTGATCTTCTGTCCCAGGTATATATATTCATGTACTTGTTCCAATTTTTGTTCGTTTATTTTTATATTCATTTCTTCCTGAGTGTTCGTCATTACCTTTGTTTTTCTATAGTTAATTTTTAATCCAATTTGTCCTGATATCATATCCAATCCATTCAGCATTATTTCTAGGTCTTCCTTTGATTCAGAGATTACAATTACGTCATCGGATAAGCGGAGATGGTTTAATCTTGATCCGTTGATGTTAAGACCTTTGCTCTCCCATAACAAATTTTTAAATATATCTGCCAGTACCGCATTGAACAACAGAGGGGACACTGTATCGCCTTGGCGTACTCCTCTTTTTATTGGTATTGGTTTCGGATTTGTATGGAGTCTGATTGTCGATGTTGCATTCTGGTAGATAGTCTTTACAACTTGTGTGTATCTGTAGTCGATTCTACTGTTTTGTAGTGCTTCTAAAACTGCCCACTGTTCTACACTGTCAAAAGCCTTTTCATAGTCCACAAATCCAAAATGTAGTGGTATTTGGTATTCTATAGCCTTTTCAATTAGGATCTTGACAATGTGAAGGTGATCGCAGGTACTAAAGCCTTCCCTGAACCCAGCCTGTTCCACTGACTGACGTGCGTCTAGTTTGTTATTAAGCCTGTTTGTTATAATCTTTGTGAAAAGTTTGTAAATTTGTGAAAGAAATGTTATCGGCCTGTAGTTTTGTAAATCAGTTTTATCGCCTTTTTTAAACAGTATAATCATATTCGCTTCATTCCAATGAGATGGTATATTGGTTTCATGCAAGCATTTACTGAGTAATGTCACTATTAGGTCTAAAGCTTGTTAACCTCCTAGTTTTAACATTTCGGTCAGGACTTCGTCTCTGCCTGCTACTTTGTTGTTTTTCATATATTTTAGAGCATTTTTAACTTCGTCTTTGTTTATGTCTGGGATTTCCTCAGAGTTGAAATTCTTTACCTTTTTTTTAACTTGTCTTTAATTGTTAATGGCTCTGGTTTTTTTGTGCTATACAAATCTGTATAAAAGTATTCCGCTATTTTTTTATTTCTATTAAATCTCTTGTTATAGCTCCATTTTTATCTTTCAGGACATGTATCTGAGGTTTACCTATGATTGGTTTAAGACAGTTCATGCTTTTGTTTTTCTCAATTGTTTCCTTTATCATTTCCTCCTGTTCTTTTATTTTCTCCTTCCTGATCTTCCTTCTGATAGTCTTACTAATTTCTGAATACTCTGCGGTGTTTCGGTTTCCATTTCTCCACATCTGACGTCTTGTTTCTATTAGTTTTTTAATTTCATCTGGAATTGGTTGACGTTTGTTCTTTTTTTGTCTTGCTATTTCTAGTGCCGTTTCTGTGAGTGTTTGTGTTAAAATTTCATTGAGTTGTTCTATAGTTTTGTGTTCTAAATTTGATTCTCTTTCTAATTTTTGGTTTATTTTCGTTGTATATTCTTCTCCCTTTTCTCGTAAGATTTTTGTATCTATTTTCTTTTCTTTCAACTTAACCATCCTTATTCTTTCGTATTTTTTATTTATTGTTATCTTTGCTCTAACAAGTCGATGGTCGCTACCGGTTGTGAAGGGATTCAGGACCGAGACGTCTTTTACTATGATTTTATTACTAGATAATATGTAGTCTATTTATTTCGTTTCTTGTAGCTCCGTCCGGGCTCACCCATGTCCATTTGCGTTGAGATTTCTTTTTGTAGAAATTTTTCATAGCATATAGGTTTTCTTTCTCTATGTATTCTATAAGCATTTGACCTCTCTGACTGATTAAAAGTAAATAAATAATTGTATAAATAGGTTCATTGATTGTAGTGTTTTGCCCCCTATAGTAATTCGCACATCTGCAAGTAAAGTTATGTATGGTTAGCTTTCAGTACGCATGAAGACTCAAATCTGCAAGTTAGGTTCACCGACATGTGCCCAATTCCCGTGGGGCAACACTGGGCTGTGAAATTAAAAAGCAGCAACGCGCAGACTCACTACGCTGTCAATTTATCTATCAACAAATTGAATTTTCGTGCGGTTCGTTTCTGGTGTATTTACAAGTTAATTCAAAGGCACATATATGAACAAATTATCAGGTAATTCGAATCTTGCAATTTATTAAGCGTCACTAGTCGTGTTTTGTTTTTAGATCGTTCGCGGCTTCCATGGCAATTCAATTGTTTTGAACGCGTTCTTTTATGTGAAAAAAACATAACCTCAACTTATATTAAGACTGGGGTCGGCTTCCTCTTATAGGACTCGTTCCTCATGATAAGTTTCGAAATTCTAGCACGGATATTTGATTTGCAACACTAACCTGACCTTTTTTAGGCTGCGGGAACTGTCTCGGAACAGCTTCTTCTAATGCTCGCTGCTGGAAGCGGAACCCTAAGATGCTGGAACTGCTGCAGTGTACTCCTATACGGCGTGCGGACGCGGTGCTACCAACATTTCAAACGCCTGACCTCAATTGTGCTCAAAATCTGATGATCTTAAACTTCTCGTCGTTGGCGAAGTGGTTCGGAAGGTGGTCGCAAATAAAAATAATTTTTAGGTGATGGATTTTCACACCCACATTCTCACATATGCACTACAAACTCCTGATCACGATGGTATAATTATTTTTAATTTATTACAATTGTAAATGGCTTAAAACTCAATTAATCTGGAGAGACAAATTAGACTGTCATGAAATAATTTTTATTCAATTGTTTCTCTCTGTACTTAACAACAATTGCCTATCTAAATTCATAATTGTGGATGTTAACCAAGTACAAATCAGTTACTTATAAACTGAATTTTAACTTATATTATAAAAATGTACAAAATCTAACATTATTGTTTGTTCACGTTCGTATTTAAACTAGGTTATAGCGCCACTCACTATGTTTTATTTGGATTGTCTGTTCTCTTATGTCACTACACTGACTCATTTTTTTAAACACCAACCTCGTTCATTTCCTGTTGTGTGAATTTCTTGTATTTTATAGTAATTGTCTGCTTTTCACCATTCTTCAAATATTACCGTTCCATTTTTTTTATAGTTTTATTTTATCTAGTATTGCTCTCTTTGCACTGTATTGAGAACATTCTGTTCTTCTTACCTTTATTTAAAAGGTTCATAGAACTACTTATTCAATTATACTGACATGTAAATTTATTTAACACGCATGTAATAAACCCTTTGGTGATAGATTTGTTGAATTTTGATTGGCTTTACTTTGCACCAACCTCTTAATTTATGCTAATTGATATTTCTGTGACTCTAATTTACGAATTGAGCTCTGCCTTATTGCTATTTATTCTGAAGTAATTCCATTTAATATCGGCAATGCTTTACCAATGTAGTTATGAATTAAAATTTCTGATGTAACTTCTTGCAGTTGCCTGATTTACCCCAGCTCTGTGCTTTATCGACTTGCTTTATTTATCTATGCTGCAAGCAGAGTTGAGTAACGGGTTAAATACCATCTCAATATATTTATATGAAGTATTCCTATTACTTTGATGTGAGCTGTCCACCATCAAAAATTTTTAACACTTTTGATGACACAATGTATAATATAATTTAGATGCATTTATAAAATAGTTCGCACGTAAACGTTATTTGCTTAAGATACTGTTACAGATTACAATATTATTAAACATAGCTGATTTCCCATTTTAACATTTTCTCAATGTACTATGCAAGACAAAAAACTGGTACAACGCTTGATAGAGATTTTAGCATAATTTGATTAGCTGAAACGAGGCTTTGAACCATTACGTTTGTTATATCCATGGCAACGTCAAACTTTGACGGTTAAGTTTGAAATACCTAGCAACTGTACATATTAAAGTCACAACAGACCATACCTACTGTACCAGTTTTTTTGTCTTGCATAGTACCTACACGTTGATACCAAAAGAAGAAAGAGCAAATTTAGTAATTTTAGTATTTTCTTTTATGTAGTGGTAGAAGGGTACCCGCGCTTCGCGCGGTTTTAATTGAGTTTAAAATGTTTGCCTCTTTCTTGCAGTA
>CALNHX010012978.1:0-21031 GCA_940337035.1 Agriotes lineatus
CTTGAAAGTTTGGGTAATACTGGATTACAAACATTTGCGTGTTATTATTCTGCGATTTATACACGTACTACATTGTGTATATCAAATGTTTGTAGAAAACAATGCCAACTGCTTAAATTTTTTCAATCTACATTAATGCTTTAAATTTACATTTAAAAAAATACTCCTTATAGTGATTTTGTCTTGGTGTTCACAATTCTTTTGGTAACAGATACTAAACACATTTAGGCTGCTCTTAATGATACAACTTTTGTCATAGCACGACCTATTAACTCACATTCAACTGCAAAAACCTACGACAAGACGTGAGTAATTCCCTATAGAAAGTTTTGTAGAAATGCTGTGTAATAGAAAATATAGTTTGAGAAAGTAATCGAAAATGATGCAAAAAATTCGCATGTAACTAATTGTGATTCACTTAGCGAGAGATCTATAGATAAAACAAGCTTTAGTGGATTACTAATATTATCTGTACCTTGTAGTTTATTAAAAAGCAATTCCTGATACAATTGGTATCATTTATATACTTTTACAACACCTGATAGCTTGAAGTAATTCTCCTTATCAGTTGGCAAATATTGAACATAAAGATTCCTAATGATAAACATCACAGAAAACTGTACTTGTAGATATTTCGAAGATTATTTGTGTAATACAGCCGTGACTATTTTAATATAACAACTGATCCCACAGATTTAAATTAAGAACTAATTGTATTTCACGAAATAAACAACGCAGGATTAAATATAATATAAATGGATTTTGTCGGGAATACAAACCAGTGACGGACAAAAATTCTTACCAGTATTAGCATTTATCAACTGTAAGATAAGGGGCCTGCGAGTGACGATACCCGAACCCCGAGGAAGGAAGTCCCTGCAAGAAATGGGAGTCAGTAACCCTCTTATCAAACAATTTAAAAATCAATAGCCATCCCACACAGTCTGGCTACCATTTACAAAAAGTATGTGCAAATGCGGCGGGGCAAGAGGTCAAAACAGTTAATCCCTCTTAAAATGTGAATCATGCATTTCGTTCATTCTTTGAATTTGACGTTTGGTGTGTCAAAAATACCAGACATCAATCAGCAACTGACATACACAATCAAAATCAATAAAATCGAAACGAGCCATTTATTAGCCTGGCGTACGTAGTATTCCCTCGCGGTGGCATGCAAATTGCAAGGCAAAAATAGGCCATCGTTTACCTCCCTACGAAGTTTTCCAAGACAGAACTCTTCCCTGCTGATTGTCCGCCCACAACGGCTATTTGCGGTAGATCCAGTGTCATGTTCACCCCAAGCTGGGTGAACGCATCTTGCAGCTTATTCACGATGGGAATAAGCTGCTCCATTCCCATGTTCCCTGCCATTTTAGGCCGGAATTCGACAAATTCTCGCCAGAAAACCCCAATATTACTTCACCACCAAAACCACTTCACGAATGTAAACCGATGAACATGGCCGAACAATAGCTGTCAAATGCGCATGAGTCACCTAAATCTATAAGTTAGTCTCGGTGCACTTTTGCGATTCTTTAGCAATATCGCTTTCAAAACGGATATTTTGGCCTGTTCAGCTGCTTTACTATTGTTTAAACTCGCACAGTGGGCGGATATGCACTGGAACTCGGCACAAATTTGAATTGTCAACATCAATATTGTTGCACACGCGCATTGCGGCTCTGCGTATATTGGGTTGCATAACGTCTCGGAAACTGGAACACACGTCTGTATCTACAGTAAAAAATCCGTGACTAATAATATTCATTTCTGGGAAATGAACCTATTTAAAAGATCTGTGGTTTTAATTTACGGATTTCCAGAAATTGAACTTTCTAGGCGGCAATTAAATTTTTCAGTGAAATATATTTCACAGAATAGGAGATATAAATAAAAAGTATAATATCAGGCACCAGAAAACTAAGATTATAGTCTCCTTAGTAAACACAAAAACATGTTTTTTCTCTACCTTCTTTGTGAGAGATCCAAAAAACTGTTCCTCAGCGGGCTGTGGAAATTCAATGTATGAATAATATCTTGGTGACACTGTAAGTCTATGTCAAATTCGAGGTTAGCAGGTTAGGATTTGCGTCATTTTGTGTCAAAACTGACGGAAAACCTAACCTGATAACCTCGAATTTGACATTGACGTACAGTGTCACCAACATATTATTCATACATTGAATTTCCACAGCCCGCTGAGGAACAGTTTTTTTGGATCTCTCGATAAATGATCCTTACACTGTCAAGTTTGAGGGATGTAGGCTACATTTACAAAAATTGTTACAGTTTCCATGACAATGTACTTACTTCCCTAGAGAAGTGAATTACTTACATCCCGCATGTATTACAACTGATAAGATGACATGTCTGCCACTTGGTTAACACGAAAAAAAACATTGTCGTTCGTACTATTATCCATTTTTAATCAGAATACAAGCACAAAGATCGCAAAACAGCATTTGCAATCGTATTCACGCATTTTTCCAATAATTTTTTACAGTACGTTATAACTGTCACGCAAAACGTCACAGCGCTATAAGGCTACTATAGTTGAGCAAATGTCATAATTTTACGCCAGGTTATTACCTACCATTTACTTTACAAAAAGAAATATTGGTAGTGAAAAAAAATATGTACTTTACACAGGATGTAGGAAGATTTACACTACCTCGAACCGTTGATTGAGGTATACCTCAATCAACGCTCGAACCTTGCTACCCTCGTTCGCTTCGCTCACTCAGGCATCAAACGGTCCTCGGTAGTGTAAATCTTACCTACATGTAGGGTGACCACCTGTCAGGGTTTCACCCGGAGTCTCAGGGTTTCAACACCAAATCTCCGGACGGGTTTTGTTATAATTTCTCCGGGTTAAGCTGACTTTGTATAATGTCTAACATCAACATCAATGTAAGTCGGCTATATTAATAAAAATAAAATCGCCACAAAAAAATCTCGCGCGGGACCCGAGCGTATAATCTTTGATTTTATTGTAATCAAAGGTATAATATTGTAATGCTTTACTACTATATTAACTCTATACATACCATAAATAAATAAAATTGATCCACTACATAAAGCTTAGTTTGAATTTTATTGCCTCTCTCTAGCTAATTAAAAATATGATTATTTAATTATGCTTCACTGAAATAAAGGTATGTTGCTCTTTCTATATTCCATCCATTTGCAACTTATTAAAGCTATTGCACCGGCTAGCAATTTGAAACTCCTATCTGCAGGGTTAGATTCTTACACTGTTGATGAATTTAACCATTGTATGGCAAATTCTCGATTCTGACGAATGACGGATAACCATACAATATTTAACCCCAAACAAAGCTGATCGAAACATAGAAAATTCAGCCTACGTTGACAAAAATTAACCAACAATCAATCACTTTACCTCAGGTAAATTACAACAATGCTTTTATAATAATCAAGTTTAGCTAACCTAGAATTTGTTTTTCAAGTGGAAAATTACGTCAACTCGCATTTGTTCTTTCTTCAGAGAACGCCGATCTCGTTTCCGGTTTCCGCAAAGGACGAGCAGCTTTTATTTGCTTCCTGCAAAGCTCTCTGCTGCTGCTACCTGCTTATAGACCACGAATAAAGCCTCCTCTAGGTGCTGCCCTTTGCCGCCTGCTTCCCGCAGCTCCCAATCTTGAAGAATCTCGGCTCTAAAGGACGAACTCGCACAGGATACGATTGGAAAGGACGCCAAGCTCGTATCTGCTTCCTGGCAATATTTCAGCTACTGCTACCTGCTTCTGAATCACGAATACAGCCTCTTCTAGGTGCTGCACTTTGCTTTCTCCTTCCTGGAGCTTCAAAACTTGTAGAATCTCAGCTCCGAAAACGATATCGCACAAGCTCCAGGTCCAATTTATTCTGGAACTGCACTCCGGAACACTGCCAATTTAACCACAGCTGGCTTCCGCACACAGGCAAATAAATAAAACGCACAACTGGGCATAAAATATTTACTCTTATCAACAAAATTTATCAAAATCGGAAAGCGAAACAACACACAAGCTTTCGGCTTGGCTTCCCCAACATAATAATAATAATAATAATAATAAATTTATTGTCTAACAGCATATAGCCAATAACAAGACAATACAAGCGACTCCCTAGGTTACCATAGCAACATAATGTATAATTGTTTATCTGTAAGTGTAGATTCTCTGATCTTAATTTTTAATTGTATTTGTAAATGTCATTCAGGAAACTATAACCTCACAATTGGTCGTACTTTTCACTTGTAGTTAATAAACACTAATTAACACACCACCAGCAATTTCTTGTAATCTTCAGTAATTCTCAGGTTGCTTCTTATATGTTTTTTGTCTAATCTGTGTCTTCTTGCACTGTTTTATAATCCCTTTAGCTGCGTCATCGAATGTTGGCACTTCAATATGAATGCAAACCGTATGTGTTGATGTTTTGTTTAGAATACGTAGTAGAAACAATACGTGTTCAGTACGACGTACGATATGGACAAGTGACTTGAATTGATATTTATTAAAATGTTGTTCTTGCTATGGACTGTTTTCTTGTACATACAGTGTGTCCCCGGATAGGTGAAACGACTCTTGTGAAAGGTAAAAAATTCTCGATTTAAATTTTCATTTTTTGGGGTTCAGCCCTGATTGGTTAAAGGCGAATTTCCAACATAATTTTAGTTCTGAGAAATGATGTATGCCTTGGAAATTTAAAAAAAACCTATTTTTCTGTGAGGTAAAGTACCTTTTATGTGGCAAATACGACAAAAAATTATTAAGAAAAGTTGCTTAGAATCAACACATAGGCCCTTATACCAAATTTCAAAATCCTCAGCCAACTTTGATCTCTCACAATTTCTTTTTATGTTTAGGTCCCAAATCAAAGAAATTTACTTTTAACAAAGATTTTTATTGGAAAAACAAATACTTTTAACAAAGTTTTTTATTTCATAATAAAAAAACGTTGTTAAAAATAAAATTCTTTGATTTGGGAAATAAACTTGAAAGAAAATGTGAGAAATCGAAGTTGGCCGCGGATTTTGAAATTTGGTATAGGGGCCTAGATGTTGATTCTAAACAACTTTTCTTTATAACTTTTTGTCGTATTTGCCACATAAAGGGTACTTTACCTTACGAAAAAATAGATTTTTTGAAAATTTACAAGGCATACTTGATTTCTCAGAACTGAAATGATGTTAGAAATTCACCTTGAACCAAGCAGGGCTGAACCCCAAAAACCTATCCGGGGACAAACTGTATATGGTAACATTGTAATTTAGCACAATTTTCCCTAAATCTAGCACAACCATTTTCCTACTTTCGGCACCAAACATTTTACGCCTGGAACAACACTGAGTATAGTGTACAACACGTGTGAAGAGCACTTTTCACACTCCCCCATTCGTGTAAAAAGTGCTATTTTCAACACTAGTTGTGCAATATGTAATCCATTTAGGAAACTCACCTGGCATTTACAGTATCAAATGCAAAATGTTTAGTGTACTGGATAAGTATTAAGATTATTTTTTTTTTTTTGCTTTATGATTCAGAACAGGCTTTGCATTTGCATTTTTGTAACAGTGTAGATAGTTGGTTACAAAGAAAAAACACTAGTTATGTCAAAAACTATTACAACTGTCAATGTGTTAACTTATAAGCACCATTATACTTAATAAGAGCTAAAATTACTGAACCATTGACATTAAATAATGTATTGCTTTATTTTAAGTACCTATGTTTATTTAAACATTATCTAACTGTACAGAAACGTCATAAAATGTCTAGACATCCATCTTATATGTACTGATGTAAAATAGATATTTATGCATTAAGGGAGATATGAATAAGTTTTTTCCCTGAGTTTGACATGTGTTACAGACCGAGGGCCTCTGGTCAACCGAAGGTAAAGAACATGAATATCCCCCGTGGTGCATACAATATTTTATCTACTAGTATATTCGTAAAAATAGTATGAAATTTCAAAATGTCATAATGACATTTAAATTTAGAATATGTAAGTAACATCAAGGATTGCCTCGTTGTATGGTTGCTAAGACGTTAGTTGTAGTTGCATTGTTACCATGAGTTTGAGGGAGAAATAATTTGACAAGTCCCTTGGGAGTTATGAGTAGCTTTTCATATTTTGTTTCTATGACGACAATGTACAATATCATGTTGCTAGTAGATAAATATAATATTAACAATTTGCTGCTGATTTTTGTTGCAGATCTGCGTTGTAAAAGTTATTACTTACGCTAAACATATAACAGGCATTTCAAAATAAAGAAATAATACAAAATATAGAACCATTTTCAGAGATATAATTTACCAAAATTTCGATCGATAATCATCCAGAATCTAATTCAGAAGAGGAATACATCTCGTCAGTAGAACAGTGGGCACTGTAGCGGCCATTTTGTTTTTAATTGGGTCAATTAAAATGATCGATTAAATTGACTGATCCAATTAAACCGCTAATCAAATGCTCCAATTAAACCGCGAATCAGATGCTCTAATTAATTTTGATATGTGCTACTGATTAAATTACGCGGCGGTCATTTTTAATTTGCTTCTGGAATTACGCAGTGGCCATTTTAATTTCGCGCGAATATTTGAATTTGAAATTTTTCAGATTTTTTTCTAAGTTCCATTTTTTTAATTTAAACTTAGGTAAGGTGGTTTTCCTCTAAGGCCAGCTTGATTAAGGTCTTCTCAAGCTTTCTGAATTTTTGATAGATTTCGGGTCCGTACTGATTATCAAGATGTTCTCTGAATGATGTCATTTTTGACAGTGGTCTGTTATGAAATGTTGTATCGGACTTTTTCCACTGTCTCGGGTGTTTACCACACGACGTTTCGGGAACTCCCGAGTGTACGTGAAAAAGACGTACAAAATCAGTCCTTCTCAGGACTAACCAGAAGTTCATTCACCTGAGGACGGGAGTAGACCAAAAACTCCCGAAACGTCGTGTGGTAAACACCCGAGACCGTGAAAAAAGTCCGATACAAAATCTCACTTGAAGACATATCTTATCTCATAAATTTAAGAGGTACGAAAATTAAATGACAAGTTGACACCGTTAAGCTAAACCTACATTAGGATTCTTGATTCATAAAATTAAATTTAAATAAATAGTACTGCAGTGTTAGTGGTTATTATAACTTTGCTAACTGCATTTATATCATGAGATAAAAAAATGATTCTGAGCAGGCCTTGATATGTGTTATACGTTTGGCAGTACTGAGGTGTATTGTCAGTCTATGTCAAATTCGAGATTTGCAGGTTAAATTTTACGTCAGTCTGTGTCAAACAACAAACAAAACCTAACCTTTTAATCTCCAATTTGACATAGACTAACAATACACTTCAGTACTGTCAAACATATAACACATATCAAAGCCTGCTCAGAATCATTTTTTTATCTCATGGTATATGTATATGAATTGTATTAGTAGAATTAAAACACAGGTTTTGTGTTTCAAGTATCAATAAAAAATTATTTATTTATTTTCTACTACGTTAGATGTATATGTAAACCACTATATATAGCCCCCCACCATCCCCAAATTTACGTGGGGTTAATTTTTAAGAGAAGGAAAAACTATGGATTACTGTAAATTAAGCAAATAGTTATTTCTAGCTAGAAAAAACTTCTATCTTTTCAATAACAATAATAACAATAAATGATAACAACTTATTCACAAAAATATAACAATATAAACCACACAACACAGGTAGCTGCAGTGGTTTCTTTGAGCTGCAATCTTGTAGATGTTGCTTTGATTCTTGTCTGCAAGCGAATGGGTCTTGCAGAGTTATGAAATCAAAAAGCGGAGCGAGCAGCGGAAACTTACAAACATGTACTACCTAAATCAAACTAAAAACTACCTTGAAAGCAGCAACATTGCATTATGTAATACTGTAAGCAGGATTAAGACGATCATAGTTTACAACACCTTTAACATCCTGCAGAACAAAGTACTTATCGGTCCTTTTAATCACTTTAAAAGGGCCCAGATATATAGGCTTAAGATCCTTTGTTTGCGTGCTATTACGCAAAAACACATGTGTACAATTAGGTGATTAGGTGATAAATTAGACAACGACTGAAGGGGTTCTTCTTCAAAGAATTCATTAGGAAGTCGAAAAACTGAATTAGACAGAATTTCAGCAAGGGAAATTGCAAGACCTGAATTTACGATTGACCTTAAAGTCAATAAAATCCAGGGCATATTATTAATGCATAAAGATGCACTTGTAGTAGAAATAGCTTGTTTAAGGGTTTTATTCAACCTTTCTACGATCTCCTGACTAATTGGTGATATACACTACTTCGAAGATTTTGGATACCAAGGGTTGAGATAAAACTTTGCCAGGTATTTGACAAAAATATGTGCTCGTTATCATTTGTTGATATCTTTGGAATCCCGTAACGTTATATCCAATTGTTCACGAATGCAGTGATAACCTCTTCTACGGTAATAGAAGCGAGGGAAATTGCTTCGGGGCACCTAGAAAAACGGTGAATTATGGACAAAACGTATGTGTACTAACCACATTCCGGTAAATAAACAAAACCTACGTTGACATGTGTAAAAAGCTTGTAAGGACCTTTAAATGCAAAAGTGGAGGCTAGATGTGCCGAATTATTTTATGTCTTTGACAATTTGGATACTTGCTGACTTACTCCTTTACATCTTTGTGCATCGAAGGCCATAGAATGCATTTTGAAAGCAATTTCCTACTTGTACTAATGCCAGGATGAGCTGTCCCGTGCATTGATTTGAAGATACAATATCTAAACTTTTCAGGTATGTATGATCTGGCGACATTCGTAGATTTGTCGATCCTAATCGGTGCATTTTGAAGTTTTTGAAGTTGACTAGTATATCTAATTGAATAAGGGGTTACATAACTTTGTAGTTTTGACTTTATAAAATAAAAAAGATTACTCTAACGAAGAGCGAGTTCTCATCGTTAAAACATATTACAGTTGGGTTAGTTTGCATAGAGTGAGAGATTTGTTTTCCGTAAAATTTGATAACAGTCCAATACCGTCTGTATCTACCGTACGCAGATATGTCCGGAAATTTGAATAAACTGCTAATATTACAGCAGAATCAGAAGCTGAAGGTGGTTAGTATTTATTATGTAATTTTGGCTTTCATAAAAATTGTATAAAGGTAATGGCATGAATCTTGAAGCGGATGGCAGGGAATTTAAAGATGATCAATATTGACCCAACATACGGCATGTAGTGCAGCATGCCGTATGAATGATACATTTAATTTAAATAATAATAATCTAACAATTGAACAATAAATAGCTTTTATGCTGTTAATTTGCCTGAAGTCAGAAGTATTACGAATGCTAAATCCTAGAAGTTTTAAAGATTTATTAACTATATTATCAAAATGACTTTCAAATGTAAGTTTCGAGTCAAATATGACTCCTAAATCTTTGATGTTGTTCACAGTTGGTAAAGAAGTGTTATTAATATGATAGTCAAAAGAAATTGGATTATTTATACGATAAAAGCTAATGCTCTTACATTTATCAATATTGAGAGTCATATTGTTATTGGAGCACCAGTTATCAAACTAGTAATGTCTTTTTGTAAATTGATACAGTCATCTAGAGTGCAAATCTGTGCATATAATTTCAAATCATCTGCGAATAATAAGAAATTCGCAAAAGTGAATATATGAGAGATATCATTGATAAAGCAATTGAACAGAGTGGGAGAAAGATGTGATCCTTGTGGAACGCCAGATGTTACTTCTATAATATTAGATAAGTATTTTTTTTATTTTAACGACCTGTTGGCGGCCCACAAAGAAGTCCTCTAACCATTTTAATATCCAGATATCCAATGTATATCATGTGATATAACAGTTGTATGTTTTAAATGGTGGTGTTGTAAAAGGCAACCAGAGGGTGGTTTATATCAAGTAGTAAAAAATAACTTGAATTGATAATCTACGATAGTCACGTTTAGGGTTAAATTCTCATTAATTGTGAAGAATAATAATTGATGATTTGATACGTAGTAGCAATATAGTATTATCTACGATCACATTTGACTACAAGTCACAAATATTATTCAAATATAAAATTCAAGACTGTTTGATTCCATTTAACGTTGTATATTACTACGAAGCCAGTAAAACCAATGAAAATGAATGTTGTGGTATGCTGTTGAACTGTCTGTCTATCCATATAATAGAGGTTTCAAAAAGCTACAACGAACTTTCATTTGGTCGGGAACAAACCAAGGAGGTGCTGACTAGAATTTATCCAGTTAGGAGCTGAGATAACACATTCAGGTAGAAGATAGATAATCAGAAGGTTAGTGCCATATATGTATTATACATATATTGCTAGTAGGGCCTGGAAACGGCCGAAAACATTACGGCGCCGACATAGTCTCACTTTGAGTATAACGCGTCTCTTGTGCATGCGTGAGAATTCGAACTCCGCCTTTAGAAGCGAATTTTAAACTTGACTGGGAGGTTTACTTCCCCCACCGCGCGGACGACGCCGACGCGCTTGCGCACAGCTCACCATATACATTGAAGAGTTGATTGTTTGTCTCACTTCCTTCGTGACCCAGAACTTATGGCCCCTAACAATATAGTAAGTAATATATATATATATATATATATGGTTAGTGTCCATTTCTTATGAAATATTAAGAAGTTATATAGCAAGTTTGGTGCTGGTAACTATATTTAGAAATTAATTTAGAAGAATTAATTTTCGAAATTTAATAGTGATTCGAGTACTCGACGTTTTTCGACCATTATGATTTGAAATTTACATTTTGGGATTAGGTTATTTTTTAGAATATTTATTTAAATCAAGTTTGGATATTGAACATTTGATTAAACTATTTTTGACAATATCTATTTATTTTTGTAATGTCAGATCAAACTTCGATGTGCTTCCTACAAATTGAAAGTATGAATTTAATTTTGTGAAGTACCTGAAACCTGTATGTATTTGATTCACAAAGCCAAATAATTATTATATTTTAAAAGTAATTCAGTCTTTAACTACAAAAGAAAGTTGTTAGTGAAATTTACCCATTCAGCTGTAAGTCAGGAATCCCATTGCTTGTAAAACTGATTAGTCGAGGTTTTAAAACACTATAATCACATGACATAATTCTAAATGTCAAATTGATTTATGAGATACGTCAAATCCTATTTATTGTATTAAGAAGTAAGGTAAGTACATAATTTGTTATTAATTGTAATAACACTGTAAGAGAGTGATATATTACAAGCACAAGACAAATTGGTCGTGTATTAAATGTATCAAAGTCGGTGGTATCTAAGATATTAAAGAAACCCAGATATTATGCACTGTCATCAGGAAATATTTGAACCTAACGATGAAAGTAGAAATGTAATTTGTAAAGAAATACAAGAACTTGCGAATCAAGATCGTCGTTTTTTGGGTAGAAGAACCCAATACCCGCAAAAAATGAATTTTTGGGGTGGAATTTATAACAAAATTATCGGAGCATTTGAAGTTATTGGAAATTTGACCCTTATTTACAACTTTTGAATAGTGAGGAAGGTACTGAATTGAAGGAAGTTGCAAGAGAAAAGCAGATCTAAATTCAACAAAACGGCTGCCGCGAGAATTTCGGTTTTACGGTCACAAATTATGTAATTATGTAATTGGGTACCGAAACCACAGTTGTGAAAGTAGGGAACGTAAGGCAGTCGTTGCCATGCTCCTACGTGTGGAATGAAGTGCCCTGAACTTTACTTTAAAATTATTGGATTGACAGAAGTGGTGCTACAAACTGGCCAGCTAGATCTCCTGATTTACCATCTTGCGATTATTTTCTGTGGGGCCACCTTAAATCTAAAATTTATAAAAAGCGCCAACCAAATATTAATTCTTTGGGGGAACGGATATTGTTTATAACAGAATGGAGGGCTATTTGAATACGTGTTATACGTTTTATAGATTCTAATCCATCTCTGTTAAAATATTAGTAATTTGTTCATGGCATGATTAATAAAAATTATTATTGCTATTAATCATATGTTAAAATCAAATAAATATCCAATTCTTATGTGCCCGTTTGAAAAGGACACTGGGAATACTCACTACCTCTAGCTTCTGATTTTGCTGAAATATAAGCAATTCCATCGGATTTCCGGGCATATCAGTGTATTGTAGATGCAGACGGTATTGGACTGTTATCAAATTTTACTGAAAACAAATCACTCACCGCAAACTAACCCCACTATAATAGCTATGTTTTAACCATAAGAATGATTGTTTATTTATTGTTTTAGTTACCATGAAGTTGTTTATGTATAGCAAATATGCTAATAATAGCTATTTACGTTATTAGACCGGTAGCAACATTTTTATGGCCGCGCCAATACTTTACAGGTTGAGCCCGTAGGGCGAGACCTGTATGTTTGGCAAGGCCATAAAAATGCTACCGGTCGTGTATCGTATAAATTTTTTTAGGATACTGCATTTGTAACTAGCGTTTACATGTTACAAACGAGTCCGGTAGATAAAATTTACGGGACTAGACCAGCAGACTACTACTGGTCTAGGCCGGTAAATTTTATCTACCGGACTCGTTTGTAACTATGTAAACGCTAGTTACCAATGCAGTATCCTAAAAAGTAATTTTCATAAAAAATGTCTCTTTGTCCGAGTAATCGTTCATTTTGTAAAGTAAAAACTACTGAACTAACTCAGAATGTCACCAAATAACAAATTAATTTCAGTATAGCTGTCAACTTTTTGAAGGCAAGGCAACTCATATTTAAAAAACATGAAAATTTTTAATCATATTTTTCAATGAAAATCGTAAGTACGACACTCATTAATTACCAACAGAAAAATTAGTTCACGAGCCGTAACCAAGACAACAACAAAATTTCTTGGAAATTTTTTGTAGGTATGGATTACTTCTTTTTACTCAAAAAAAATTCCCGAAAGAACTAATGTTCTTATGAGATTATATGTGAAAATTGACAAAAATAATTTAATTGATTGATTGATATCATTGGAAGAGAAAAGGAAGAATTTATATGCAAGTGCCGTCGCGGTTGAATGCCGTTGGGCGGGGTTTAAAAATGAGCACTTTCCACATAGAACGGTAGTTATGGATCGAACAGAGTACACCATTAAGGTTAAGTGTTTACTCCAAGATCTTTCTTACTAGTGCTTCGGTTCCACGAGACTGGTCTCGATCTCGTCTCGAAATTCGAGACGAGATCGAGAACGAGACCTGTTAAAATTTTCGAGACCGAGACCGAGACTTGAGCGGTCTCGGTCTCGGTCTCGTCGCAAGTTTTGATTTTTTTTTAACATTTTATTCTTAAAAAAATTACTTATTCTAAGTTATACGGAAAAAGGCAGTTATGTGTACTATTTGCATACCGAGGGCAAGTATTCGCAGGAGCGAGAAATACTATAAAAATGCTGCACTGACTTGATTTAAAAATCGAATTGGGGGAAGTACCGACTAATGAATCACCTCATTCGCACACAATTATGTTCTATTTTAAGATTTGCGATTAGTAGAACGTCATCTACATCGGAATACGAAGCAAGGTCGAATGTTGTAACGTCAAATTTTACTTTGCATATTAAAATTTGTTAAGACTCTCGTCGATACCGAGACCGAGACCGAGACCTACAAAATTTTTCGAGACCGAGACCGAGACTGAGACTTGGCATTTGAACCGAGATCGAGATCGAGACCACTATAGGTCTCGACTCGTCGAGACCGAGACTACCCCAGTCTCGGTCTCGTCTCGACTAGACGAAGCACTACTTTTTACCCCCACTTTCTTGCGACCCAACTTCCAAAATTGAAAGGGAAGTCAGAAGTCACTTTCATAAAATCTTCAGATCTTCCCGCTGATATCCAACGAAGGTTGATTCCTTGCACTTCAAAGCCTCCCTGGCTCTATGGTCTTTCCAAATTCATAAACCAGACATTCCCCTAGTACCATTGTCAGTACCATCGATTCCCCTAATCACTCATTAGCAAAATACCCAACCAGTACCCTCAGAAAGTTCACTGGTAAGTCTCCATCGTATGTTTGCAATTCAGCTCATTTCGTTGAACTGATATCCAATATAAGCGTTGAACCTGAAGATTTACTTGTGAGTTTCGATGTTACTTCCCTTTTTATTAAAGTTTCTAGTCCCGATTCCAAAATCATAATCCAACACTTGTTATCATAGAATGGGAAGACGTCTTCAAGTCTGCCTGTCATTATAGAAACATGTCTCTTTTCCACTTATTTCCTATTTCAAAGGCAGTCCTTTAAATAACTTTCTTGTGGGCCCATGGGTTCTCCTTTTGCACCTGTCGTTGACAATATCTTTATGGAAGCTTTCGAAACCGTAGCTCTGGAATCTTCAGAATTAAAACCCAAGGTTTGGTTCCGATACGTTGCCGATACCTTTATTATTTGGCCATATGGTAAAGACACTTTACCCGTCTTCTTAAACCATCTCAATAGTCAACATCCAGACATAAACTTTACCATGCAGATAGAAAGTAACGGCTCCCTTCTTTTTTTAGATGTACAGGTTTCTGTATCGCAAACCCACTCATACTGATCGGTAACTGCATGCCGATTCCCACAATCATCCTACACAAAAACCTTCCGTTGTCAATTCGCTTGTACACCGGGCTGTTTCCATATCCCAACCCGATGAATTAAACCATATAAGGTCCTTAGGAACAGCGGTGACCGTGTTAGGGATATACAGCGTGCCATCATTAGCCATCTTCATCCACTGCCACCAAAACATTCAAAAACCGATCCTCCCGCAGCAATAGTATTTTTTCCTTGTATCCACCAAGTCACCGAATGCGTAGGAAAGTTTCTTCGAAAACAAAACATTAAACAGTATTGAAACACTCGAGCAAAATCTCACAGGTTCTTCTTTCACCTAAAGATAAATTAAACACCACGTCATCTAAAGCTGTTGATAGAGTTCATTGCTCTTGTAATGCTGTATACATAGGTTAAACAAGACGTTCAGTAAAAATTCGCATCTCTGAACACCAGCGTTGTCTTAAGTCCTGTCAAGTTTCATCATTAGCCATCTCCAAACACCAATGCGATGCTGCCCAGAAGATTCATTTTGTTGAGACTTCCATTATCTGTAAATCCCTATTCTTCTTTAGCAGAAAGATTCGCGAAGCCATTGAGATTTATAAACACCCTAATAGTCTCAATCGCCACGAAGGCTTTCTCTTTCTAAGCCCCGCCCACCGTCACTCAACCGCGACCGCACTTGCCTACAAATTTTCGCCTTTCTCCTTCCGATTGTTAGAAGGGTTTTGCCTCTGGCGTGGTTTACACGTGGAGTTACAGCGCTCTTTTGCTTTTCCTCCCGATGAAGCCCCGTACGAAAGCGGGCAAAACGTTGAGTCCTTCGACCTCAATATTAACACGGTCCAATCCTGGAAGTCGTTTGTTAAGTAATGACAATGGCCGTGAAAGCCTCCGAAATCAACTATGGGTTCCATATAAAAAATACAACTTTATGTTATAACTCAAATTTAAAAACTTTTTTGAAAAACTGACTACGCCACTGAATTCGTATCAAAAAGGTTCCTGAAGAACGGAACAATTACTTTTCTCTATTTTTATAAATAAGCAATGTGCACAATTACAAACTCCTTGTACTAGGCCTCAGTGAAATTAGATGGGTTGTTAGTGGAAATTTCAAATTGGCAAATGGAGATAGTCTACTCTACTCTTCCAAAACTCAATACGAAAATTGAGAAAGTGGGGTAGGAATGTTGATTAATAAGAAAACAAAAAATCCGTGATAAGTTGTTGTCCGCTCTCAGACCAAATAATAACTTCAAAGTTTCGTACTCACGAAAGAAATATATCTATTGTACGATGCTATGTCCCAACGGAAAGCTCCACACAAGAAACAAAAGATAGGCTATATCAATTAACAAACAGACTCAGCAAGATAAACAGTGGAAACATGACAAGAGTGATGGGCCATCGCAACGCCAAGGTAGGCTCAAACAGTGTTGAATTCAGACCGTTTCCCCCGAAAATGGTATTGGATTCACCCCAAAAATTCGAAATTGAGATTTCAACAGATCTTCACGTTTTCGAGTCCTCTGAACCCAAAAAACATGTTTTTGGTCGTTGGTCTGTCTGTTTGTCTGCCTGTCTGTCAGTCTGTCAGTCTGTGAACAGAATATCTCAAAAACGAAAAGAGATATGACGTTGAATTTTCATATATAAGTTTTGTGTACTATTTAAAAAAACGGCTCTTAACGATTTTTTTCAAACTTTACATTTTTATTACATTTTTAATGTGTATTGATGGTGATAGGTGATTTTCCAGTTGAAAACCTCTAAAATGGGTTTCTTTTGTTTTCTTTCTATTTTTTTTATTAACTCCAATTTTAAATAGAACACCCGGTATATTATTACATTTTCGAATTCAGCTTAAAATTTTAGAGACAATTTTACTCTTCAACTAATGCTCTATTTTGTACCGTTTTTGTAGAATTTGGAATTTTTGAAAATTTTTGACAAATGCTTAAAAATTAAAAATCAAATTTTTGACTAATTATAAAATCACTGTAAAAGGCAGTTGTGTGAGTGTATCATACCAGATTTTTTATAAATTAAAATACAAAGATACATAGTGATTGCTTAATTTACAGAAACAAAGCAAATTTAAGTGGCATTACTAATTTCCGCAGAATCAACCCATTCTTTTATATATTAAAAAAAAACGAATATCATGTGATAATGTTCCCGGGAGGGCATCTGTACTACCCGGGGGGGAATTTACCTCCCGCCCCTCGTCCCTAGATTCAACACTGGACACCAAGCAAGGTTTCAATGAAACAAGCGTTGACTCCACAACATTTTTAAACCGATATTGCAAGAATGCTGCACTTGCACTTTAAAGTTATAACCCAAGTTTGGGCGAAACCAAATAGATGGAAAATTCGATGAACAGCACGCAGAAATAGCAATGGGAAACAGACTTTCTTCTTTCGTTGCCAACCTTTTTATGTCAAAACTCGAAACTGAATTTAAGAATAATGCAGAGTATTTACCAAGGATTTGGTTCAAATACGTGGATGGCATTTTTGTTGTTTTTGATTTACCTAAATGTAGTATTGATTATTTCTTGAATCAGTTAAATTCTAAAGTCCCCAGCATAAATTTACATATGAAGTGGAAAACGAAGGACAACTACTATAGGCCATACCTACACTAAACACAAAAACGTTTTAATATTTTTGAAGTTGGCATATGTATACATATGCATAAAGGCAGGTTTGAATTTAAAAATGACAAGCAATAACAATTGACATTTCTCATTATTTCAGTGTCTAAGTAGATATTTTTTGGAAATTCTCTCCGGAACTTTTATAAAATGTAATAAAAATACCTATTAATAAACGCTCCGCCAATAATATCCACCAGAGTATTTGTATAATATCCTTAATAGTAGTTATTAGTTATACAGGGTTTAGAAATTTGTCATTTTACATTTCGAAAAACCGAAAATTTAAAGAAATAAAATTACCATTTTTAGATAAATCAGTGGTGCCTTGAAATTACTGAATCATCTCAAAGCATCAACAAATTAGTTTGCTGTTTATTTGGTTGCCGTTACATTTGACAGATGCAAACAAATAAACAGCAAACTAATTTGTTGATGCTTTGAGATGATTCAGTAATTTCAAGGCACCACTGATTTGTCTAAAAATGGTAATTTTATTATTTTAAATTTTCGGTTTTCCGAAATGTAAAATGACAACTGCTGGCATAAATGGATACAGAATTTTTTTCTCTACAAAACACTTCCATACAAGTTTGCTCTAAAATAATTAGGGAAGCAAATATTTTCATATGAAGAAATTACCATTGAAATCCCTATGGTGCGTAAAGCATTTCTACACCCTGTATATAACATTTATGACAGATTCTACGTAAATGTCATACCTTTAACCTATAACTTTTACTTTCCCATACCCATAGGTATAGGGAAGTCTTGGAATCATGAAAATTTTGGAAATCGAGATTTTCACAGAAATATTCGTTTTGGGCCTAGGAACCCAAAAAAGTGGTTTTTAAAAATGTCTGTCTGTGTGTGGGTGGGTGACGCTCCTACAGCCGAAAGTATTGCTCCGATTTTGATGCGCTTTGGAATGCGGGGGTGTATCGAAAATTCATCGACAAAATAAGCTTTTCAAAAAAATCCGAAACCGGAAGCGGAAGTTACGCATGTTTTTTTGGTATCACTGTTTTCGTGATTAAAATTTTGAGTTTAACGCCCTATTACTCAAAAACGGATGAATCGATTCAATTGATTTTTTTTCTGAATAGTATATGAAGGCTAACATGAGGTGATATAAAAAGTGTTTTGAAAAATATTAAGGGGCCTAAATTACAAATTTTCAAAATTTTGGAAATTTTCTAAAAATCATTTCTCAAAACTGCCCACAGGAATTTGTTTAAACTTCATACACTGATAGACCCCGAAAAGGGCTATCGATCTGTTTTTTAAAGAATCTCATGAATTATCTGTGGCGCCTCTACGAAGCTTTAAAGTTTGAAAATTTAAACCCCTTTAATTAATAAACAAAACAAGATAGGTAGCTGGGGTTTTCACTGAATTGCTCAGTGCATAATGGAGCATATGAATATGCAAAAAATATTACACTCGTGGATATATGTAAGCGCACCGGCCCCCTCCCCCCTCTATTTTTGACAAATATTTTTTTTATTCTAAGGGTTGTTATATTTTTGCGTCAAAGAATCTTTTTCCGCGAAAATAAAAAAATCGATTTTGTATGCCCTAGAAAATATAATTTCCAGGTACTTAGAAAATTTCACCTCGGTGCTACAGCCGTTTTGAGGAAAATAATACATAAAAAGTAACTAGCACAGTGGCGGCTTGTCCACTTGGCGCCATCTACAGAAGCTCGGTGGTCAAGTTTTGAACTACACATTCTTTTATATTTACCCGCAATTTACGTGAAAGTGTAAACGCTTATCACGGTGAAGACGTGAGTCATCGAGTTGAAATTTTGATATGTTGTAAAGACTGTTGAATAAAAACGATATGAACAGTTTCCAGTATGGGAAAGTCGAGGGAGATAGTCACGTCCACTTTTATTTGTAAGTACATTTCTAGACAAAGATGAATTTCAGAAGTACACTCATGAAATGTTGGAAATCAAAGGCCACTTTGTGTTTTTATGTTTAGTTAACAGAGTATATATCTGGATACCTTAGTAATAAGAAATAAAAATAAGTTATAATCTATGTTTATAGAAAAGAAACCAATGTAAACAGAAATATTGTTCTCAACAAAAAAGTGGCTGCACTAAATTTTTTAATGCATAGACTGCTAACCTTTCCTTTAAACAAAAATCGGTATAACAGCGAACTTCAGACGATGAAAAGCATTGGTGTGTATAATGGCTTCTCTTCTAAAATTAACGAAAATTTGATTAGGAAACAAAAAATCTGGTGAGGTACACGCACACAACTTCCTTTCACAGTGATCTCATAGTTAGCCAAAATTTTGATTTTAATTTTTAAGTATTTGTAAAAAAATTTAAAAAATTACGAAATCTACAGAAACTGTATAAAATAGAGCGTTAGGTCAAGAGACAAATTTTCTCTAAAATTTTAAGCTGAATTCAAAAATGTGATAATATACCGGGTGTTCTATTTAAAATCGAAGTTAATAAAAACATACAAAAAAACATTTTAGAGGTATTCAACTGGAATATCACCTATTTCACATTAATACACATTAAAAATGTAAAGTTTAAAAAAATAGCTAGAGCCGTTTTTGGAAAAATCGAAAAAACTGAAAAATCACAAAAGTAAACACCATAGTTCTGGTTATGCGATTTTCTTCAAAAGCTTGCTGTCACATCTAGATAGTACACAAAACTTATATATGAAGTTTCAACTCCATACCTCTTCGTTTTTGAGATATTCTGTTCACATGCAGACCAATGAACAAAAACATGTTTTTTGGATTCAAGGGAGTCTAAAACGTGAAGATCTGTTGAAAACTCAATTTCGGATTGTTGGGGCGAATACAATACTTCCTTTATTGTAAAAGGAAGTAAAAAAGAACAAAATTGAAAGTTTAAAATTCCACAACTCTAGCCAATCTTAAAAGTCTAGAACCCAACGATAAATACATCAAAATTCCGTTTCACTCTGCTACAAACAGAATAGAGACAATTTGTAAAGATTCGGGTTTTAAAGTTGTTTATAGTTCAAACAACAATATTCGACAATTATTATGGAATACGATCAACTTAAGACGTTACAGAAATCTGGAATTTACGAAATTAAATGTACATATTGTGATTCTAAATAAATTGGGCAAACACGTCGTAATTATGATACTAGGTTATATTATGTTGTGGTAGCATCTCAAGACAAGTAGTTTGTTTGTAAAAGTTAATCATATCTAGGGATTAATTATGGAATGATAAAGTACGTAATTATTAAAACCTAAAAATGTGAATTTAAGTAGTAAAGGAACAGTATAACTTTTTCAAATTTATTTAATAAGCTACAGACTAAATTCAAATCCGGTAATGCAATTAATAGTTTAACAGGAAGGTTTTAATATATGGATTAAATAATGTTTGAATTTGTAAATATAGTTGTTTGGTAATATCAGAGTTCATAATTGATATTAGGTGACAATCAGAATAAACTATAAGATAGTTTGAATAAAGGTGAAATGCAAAAGTCGAATGATTATTTGAAAAGTCACTTAAAATGTCAAATTAATATAAATAAATTGTATTGAAATGTAATCTAAGAGTATTACTTTTAAAAAATGTATGAATAGATATTACTATGGTGAATTGTAGTTTTAATAATAACAACCAAAATTTTGGTTCTAAAAAATTTACATATATTTTCGATAAAAGCAACATGTCTCAGTTCTTGTGGTTTACTGTTTTCGTCACAAGAACTAAGACATG
>CALNHX010012979.1:0-21024 GCA_940337035.1 Agriotes lineatus
TATTCAATTCGTCTTTTACTTCGTCTCTGATTGCATATGGTATTCTGCGTGCCGGACATATTTTCAGTTTTGGATCATCGATTAAATCTATTTCATACTCGTATCCTTTCAGGCAACCTATACCTTTGAATATTTCCGATGGCGGTGTATACGTTGAATCTAATCTTTTTATTAGACCTAAATTTACGCATGTGTCCTTTCCCAGTATTGGTTGAACCTTTTTATCTACTACTAGAAACTTGACTGTTCTGTAGTGATGTCTGGTTTGGATTTTTACCAAGCTCTCGCCTGCAACATTGAGTGCATGATTTGAATATGTTAACAGTTGTTTTACCTTAGATGATTTTAGTTTTAGGTCTGCTGCTTCAGCAATGCATTTTGTGATTACATTGCATTGAGCTCCCGAATCGAGTTTGAATTTTACCTTGCACCCCTTTGGAAGTGTTACAGTTTCAAACCAATCATTACTTTCTTCTTCAACTGATTCAAGTGCTGAAACGTAGAGTACCTGTTCATTCTTATCCTCATCATCTAGGTGGTTTGTTTGAACTGTTTTTACTTCCCTTGCTCTGCACATCTTCTTAAAGTGTCCTCGTTCTGCAATCGATATCTTCGTCCTGTTTCGTAACTTTCTTCTTACTTTTGTTTTTTAGTTTCACTGCATCCATTTGCGGTTCCGCGCTTTCGTTGATGGTACTTAATTGCTTTTTTGCCTGTTCATTTATCCTGCAGATGCTTATTGCTTTAGTTAACTCTAATTTAGCTTCTTCTAGCAGTCTTGTTCTTAGGCTATTGCTATATATACCACTGACGATCCTGTCACAGAGCAGGCTGTCTTCAAGTACACCGTAACTGCAATTCTTTATTTTTCTGCGTAGTGATGTTAAGAAGTCATCGAACGCTTCCTCTGGACCTTGTTGTGCTTTATTGAAAATGTAACGTTCATACGTGACATTTATTTGCGGTACAAAGTGTTTTTCAAATTTGTTTTGTATATTAGCCAAGTCTTTTACCTCGTTCTGTGCCCATGTAAAAGTGTTGTAAATGACTGCGGCTTCGGGGCCAATTATTGTCATAAAAATTGCTACCTGGACATCTTTAGGTTTCTTTCCTAGACTAGTGGCTACTGCATACCAATCAAACTGTTGCTTCCAAACCTTCCAAGACGAGGTCATATCCAACTCGCTGCTTACTACCAAACTTTTAGGCGGTCTTAATGTTACTCCGTCATTCGTTTCATTTGGCATCCTAACGCTTTCTTTCCCTATTTTTACAAATTTACTTGTAAGGGTTTCGGCACCATGTCAATGTCAATACGTTTATTTATCTAAAAACCATTGTTTTACATGCCTACATGATATACATGATATGTATTATGCTGACAGTATTCATAATTGTTGTAGGGCAACTGCCGGAATCCGCAAGTTCAACGTATCGTTATAATTTCTTCTATTTCGTACTACCAAATTTCATAAAATTATGTCCCAACGAAGCTTCTTTGCTGTCACCCTGGTTTAATGTCTCAGCACATAAAATAGACATACGTTTGTTATGCATTCTATATGGTAATAAAGATGATATAAATCAGCTGGGGCGGCAAAAATTAACCATTAAAAACACGTTTGCGGTTTGACTCTATTAATTTCGCGGATTGCTCTAATTAATTTTAATATGTGCTACTGATTAATTTACGCGGCTCAATTTCAATTGATAAATCTGTCTCTTTTGTACTCATTGGGTATTGGTTGTCGAATTTAAACTTCCCGGGGATAGTCAATTTTGGTTTTCTGCGGCCGCACTTTCCTCCGATGCCAGTTTTAATTTCAATTTTGAGCAAATTTTTGAATTTCAATTGATAAATCTGTCTCTCTTGTACTCATTGGGTATTGGTTGTCTTTCTTGCATTCACAGAATGGATGTATAATCGTATCATCGGCATACATGTGCATTTTACAATAGGTAGCAGATTTATAGAAATTTGATGTATAAATGGTATACAACAACGGTTACGTACGGATGAAATATGTTCATTAATTTTGACACTTTGCGATCTATTACTGAAATAATGTTTAATTAAATCAATTGCATTTGACGAGAACCCTATAAAGTGCAATATTAAAAGGAATAATTCCTGATTAATAGTGTCAAATGCCTTACTGTAATCCAATACAACCAAAATTGTTAACTTTCCGTTATCTGTAGACTCGAGTATGTCATCTGTTACATTTGCAATTGCAGTAGTGCAGCTATAACATTACGAAAACCTGACTGAAATTCCGGTAGCAAATTGAAAATATCTGATTTGCGTATTCATAACTAGCAAGATGCCCGTTTTTCGTACGGGCTACAAATGTATTTTCTTCTAAATCTCAAATGAATTCCAGGGCGCATCCATTAATACGCTAAACTAACAAACACCGCAAAACAATATTGTAGGTAAAAAGGACACAGTATTCTTCCGAAAAAATGCCTCCGCAACTCTTTTATGCTTCACGTACCCCCTGGAAATGTGTACGTAATTGTCATTCTCCTTGTATATATTGATAAGACTATAGTATTAGTATAACAATAAAATAACATAAACTAAATGTATTTATAAATTGGTGCAATTTCGGAAATCCTCCTATTTATTCTAAGAGATATTGAGTAATTCGTAAAAACACAGTTTACTCCTTTTTCACCCCTTAGGGGTGGAATTTTGAAACATTCTTTCAGCCCATATTATCCTGAAATAAACACAGCGAAAAATAATTAATAAATTTAACACCCTACCTATTTTCAGTTTTCCCTTTTTAACGCTTTAGGGGTAATTTTAAAATCCATTAAACCATTTTCTAAATATTTTAAGAATATATCTATATGCCAAAAAACAATGGTCTAACTCAATAAACATAGGAGATAAGAAGGGTTCTTTAATTCACCCCGAATCCAGATTTGCACCTTTAGGGGTTGATTAGGGAAAAATCCTGAAATAAGTTTTTAGACACTTCTATTGGATCCCTGTGCAAGTAAACACCAAGTCAATATGTCATCGGGTCTAAGAGATATTGAGGAATTCGTAAAAACACAGTTTACCCCGTTTCACCCCCTTAGGAGTAACATTTTAAAATATGTTTAACCACTTTCTAATAATTTTAAGAATACATCTATATGCCAATAAATAACTTTCGAATTCAATAAACATAGGAGATACGAAGGGTTCTATAATTCACCCCGAGTGCATATTCGCACCTTTAGGGGTTGATTACGGCAAAATCCTGAAGTACACCAAGTGGCTATCTCATTGGGTCTAAGAGATATTGAGGAACCAGTGAAAACACATTTTACCCCCGTAGGGGTAGAATTTCAAAAAATTCCTTTCAACCCATTTTGTTGTGAAATGGAAATCACAGCGAAAAAAATTAATAATTTTAACCCTCCTAAACTTTTTCAGTTTTTCCTCTTTTTACCCTTTTAGGGTTAAAATTTTTCAATTCCGTCACACCCCTTTCTAAATATTTTAAAAATACATCTATATGCTAAAAAATAATGTTCTAACTCAATAAACATAGCAGATACGAAGAGTTCTTTAATTCACCCCCAATCCAGATTTGCACCTTTAGGGGTTGATTAGGGAAAAATCCTAAAATATGTTTCTAGGTATTTGCATTAATAATCTTTGCAAGCAAACCCCAAATCGATATCTTATCAGGTGTAAGAGAAGTTTCTAGTACTAGTGGTTTCGGCTCTGTGTTGATTAGTCAGGGTTGTGACTTTCCTTTATATATATTGCGATGTTCTTTAGCCCTGTACTCGGCTCTGGTTGCAATACAAAAAATACAAAATACAGTCACAAAGGCACAAAGTCGAGGCAATGCAAATAACTGGGAAAAGTCATGTAATTTTATTAAATCAGAATAATACTGGTAGAATGGACGATTAACTTTAAAAGCATTCAAATGAGTATACAAATAGGGGAACTCAATTTCAAGTGTTGGAGTTAATAAAAGAATTTCAATTATAATTTCAAAAGTTTGGCAATGTAGAAGCCAGACATGAATTAGTTAAAATTGACACAAGAATTCAAATTGTGCAGAACTTAAGATGAAGCGTTAGTTAGTACAGTAATTAAAGAAAAACTGACGTTGTGAGCTTATTTGATTAAGGTAGGAAAGGATTTACGAATTGGATAATGCAAGCAGGATTAGCATAAAAGAGATTTTGGCAAAAAGGACACAGTTAGTTATTTTTGATAAAAATGAAACAGTAAACAGGAAATAGACAAGTTTTGTGCTATTAGTGAGTCAATGAAGTGATGTGAGCATAAAGACATTTGTTATAAACAATTTAATGGACAAGAAGATAGGTTATAAACAATTTACTTTGACAGACAATAATTTTAGTATTAAGAGTTCTAGTTAAATGTTTGTAAAATATGAACTTAATGTTAAATGTTGTTAATTTGTACTAAGCTGATTTCCTTGTATTTGATTTTTGATGTTCATTTGTTTTTAGAAGCTTGGATATTCAATTATTATTAAACGTTGACACCAGCAGCATCTGCCTTTTACTCTGCAATTAATTAAAGTTTTTATATGGTTAAAATAAAGATACAGAGTTGAAACTTTACCAAAGTGTGCAGTTTTATGTGTGTAACCAGTCGTGTTAAAAGGGGCGATCCATCTTCAAAGAGAAAATTTTTTTTACGCCTCCTTCGACGAACCAGCAACGGCAGGCACCCGAGGAAATTGCAATCGAGATCCCAGCGTTCCGGAGGGCTACGAATGTACAGACGCTACCACAAAGGCGCGAAAATCAATCCATAACTCACCTGATTTTTAATTTCCCCATAATTTGATTTTACTAGTCATTTTACAACGCAGAAAGTCGCACAAACTGAAATTTATGTAGGTCAAGGTTAACTGTCAACTCGAGCACCGGCGCAGTGCAGTTTGATATTATTTCCCAGTGGCGTGCTGCTATTTTCAAATAAATTTAAGGAACCCGACACCTGAGAGCTGAGTTTTCATGTTCTTAATTTTGGAGCTAGCAAATATTATTAATAACGGTTATATACAATGTTTAAGAGGGCAAAATACCATAGATATTACTAGTTAATTTGGTGAACCCAAGATTAGTCAGTTTAATGTAACATTTACCGATCTTTGAAAAATAATTGGTATGGTAGACAATTTTAATTAAATTTATTTTATTCTATAATAATAAAAACACACAATATCATATCATAGCAATATATATACAGTGAGCGCCAAAAAGCATTGGTCAGTTTCAATACCTAACAAAAACCCATACACTTCACCTTTGGAATCAATGATAATTTCTTCATAAATAGGAAACTTGGAAGTTTTGTTTTAATGTTTGACATCCTCCGAAAGTGACAGTTTGGTGTGCTGTTTCATCGTCAAAGATTGTCGCAGCTTATTTTTTCGGGAAATTGGTTAAACGGTAACGGTTACGTCTCAAAGACATTACATGCTTCAAAGATCTTTTTATCGCAAATAGAGGAGAAGATCCCGTGTGGGGTTGCTAGTCCCCCATCGGGCGCCTCCCCAGGTGGCGGATAGGGAAAAGCTCACCAGATATGGTGGGTACAGGGGAAATAAAATACCCGGGGCGGACCAAAACTAGCAGCAGCGTCTGATCCAGAGTGGACGGCTGCAAACAGCGCAGGTCCTTCATGAGAGGATGGCCAAAAGGGGAGACCAAACCTCTACAGTCTGCAAAACAATTGGTCTAAGGGAAGAAAACCCTAATATCAAATTACCCGGTCCTCCAGGTTGGGGGTTGAGGCCATGGGCCAGCGACTCAAGACTCGTAAAATCTTTAAAAGTGCTAAAAATTCCAATCTTAAGCCTCGGGCATCGGACGGAAAAACTGGAAAACGACCACGCAATCGAAAAAGGAGTATGAATTTGGGAAATTGGAATATACAGGGCCTTAAAACAAAACAAACAGAAGTCTTCCAAGAACTAAAAAAGCTTAAAATAGATATCGCTGTCCTTAGTGAAACGAAGAAAAAAGAAACGGGAACTGAAGAGGTAGCGGAATATATCCACATCTACAGCGGCGTTGATAAAAGCATACGAGCAAAATGCGGAATATCAGTAGTTATAAATAAAAGACTAAAGAGATGCATAAAGAGTTGGGAACAAGTAAATGAACGCATTATACAGGTGAAAATGGAGATAAAAGGATATGAAACTACAATTATTGGGGTATACGCACCAACGGACAATGAAAGTGATGAAGAAAAGACAAGGTTTTACGATAAACTGATAAATTTATTAGAGAATGGTAATAGACGAACAGAATGTATACTCATGGGGGACCTAAATGGAAGAGTCGGCAGTAAAAAAGACAGCAATATAGTAGGTCAATATGGAGAAGAAACCGTTAACGACGGTGGAGATAGATTGATTGCGATGTGTGACCAGTATGATCTAAAAATTCTAAACGGATTCTATGAACATAAACTAATACACAGGTTTACCTGGACACAGAGTACACGAAATTTAAGATCGATAATAGATTATGTAATTACTAAACAGAATAGTCAGATAATCTTTGAAGACGTAAGAGTTCAGCGAGGCGCAGAATGCGGTTCAGACCACTTCTTGGTCCGAGCTAAAGCAAGATTCCCATATAGACCCCCATCGAAACAGGAAATAAACAAACCCAAACCCCAGAAAAATAAATATCCCACCTACAAATTAGAAGGATTACAAGACGACTCAATAGCATTTCTGTACAAATTAAGATTAAGTACAAAATTACAAAATCCTGACAACTCGTGCCCCGACGAAATGTACAAAAATATTGCGA
Organism: Agriotes lineatus; assembly: GCA_940337035.1. Lineage (NCBI taxonomy): Eukaryota > Metazoa > Arthropoda > Insecta > Coleoptera > Elateridae > Agriotes > Agriotes lineatus. Next base: position 6,823 of record CALNHX010012979.1, read on the forward strand.
AAGCTATACATGAAGCTGCAAAAGAAAGTTTAGGAGAAAAAGAAAGTAGAAAGAAAAAAATAAACCATATGTGGATGTCGAAATGCTAATACAGGAAAAAAAGAAGGCCTACGAAAACTGGCTTACAACAAGAGACGGAGACTCTAGAAAGGAGTATGTAAGAGCAAGGAGAGAAGTGAAGAAAGCTGTAATAAAAGCACAAAACTCTTCCTGGGAAAAGAAATGCGAAGAAATTTCTTCGCACCTAGGTGGTACCCGTTCAAGCGAAGCGTGGAAAGTAATTAGAAGCCTTAGAACAAATGAGAGAAATAAGAGTAATATACAGTTGATAAGTTTAGAAGAGTGGAAAAATTACTACCAGACACTATTAACGGAAAATAGAAGAGAATTTAACACAAGAACAGACGTAAATGTTAACAAAGAACAGGCAGAAACAACAGTAGAAGAGATTACAACCGAGGAAGTAAAGAAAACTGCAAAAACCTTTAAAAATGGAAAAGCTTCAGGGCCTGGAGAGATACCCATAGAACTTATAAGAAGCGGCCCAATAGTGTTATATGAAAAATTAGCACAACTTTTTAACAACTGCTTAAACGATAAAAGAGATTGCTCCAATTACAGAGGCATCTCCGTATTAAGTGCGATTGGAAGATTATACGGGAAAATTATTAAAACGCGTATAGAAGCAGAGATAACAGAAATAGAAGAACAGAACGGCTTTAGAGCAGGACGATCGTGCATTGATAGTATATTCTGTCTTCAACAGCTTCTAGAAAACGGCTAGCACGAAACCTCGACACACACATAATATATATCGATATACAGAAAGCATATGACAGCGTACCCTTGACGAAATTATGGACAGCCATGACTGAAAATGGCATAAATGGGAAATATATAAAGGCAATTCAGACCCTTTACACGGGCACAACAGCACAAGTTAAGATCGGATCAGAGCTCTCTCAAAAATTTAACATATCAAAAGGACTTCGACAGGAGTGCTGTATAGCACCCACCCTATTTAAAATATACTTAAATGAAGCCCTAAAGACTTGGAGAGCCAAATGTCAAAACATGGGAATTCCTGTTGGGGATGCATGCCTGTATACACTACATTTCGCTGACGATCAGCTTTTATGTGCACAAGATGAGCTAGATGCTCAGTATATGTTGAGAAAATTGAAAGAAGAATACCAAAGGTGGGGATTACAAATTAACATGAAAAAAACGGAGTACATGACTATAGGATGTAAAGGAGAAGATATAAAAATTGATGGTGGTGTGGTGAAAAATAGAAAAAACTGTAAATATTTAGGCACATTTATAAGCGAAAAAGGGGATAGCGAACAGGAAATAAAAAATAGAATAGCGCAAGGAAAACGAGCCATACGGCAGCTTCATCCTGTAATATGGAACAACAAGTTGAGCAAACGCACTAAAAGAATGATATATAAAGCCATTGTAGAAAGTGTCAGCACATACGGGGCAGAGGCATGGTCCATCACAAAAAGACAAGAACAAAAATTGAGGGCAATGGAGATGGAGTATTGGCGACGAAGCTGTGGGCTAACAAGACTAGACAAAATTAGCAACGAGGAAATAAGAAACCGGGCAGAAGTGGACATAGACATCATTACCACTATAGAAGCAAAAAGGCTCATGTGGTATGGACACGTGGAACGCATGGGAGAAGAAAGATGGCCCAAGAAACTATGGAAATGGATCCCTCCTCAAAGAAGAAAACGTGGCCGACCAAACAAACGTGGAAAGGTGGAGTTAAATCAGCCATGGAAAAAAGAAATCTTCAAGAAAATGACTGGGAAGATAAGAAAGCGTGGAGATTGGGATGCGGAAAACGTCATTAAAGATGTAAAAAATCCGCAAATACATACATAGAGAAGAAGATAGTAAATGAATATTGGTTTCAACAGGACGGTGCTACTAATTACACCGCAAGAATTAATACGAATCTCTTACGACAATCGTTTCCAAATAAACTGATTTCTTGCTATGGTGACCTTCCGTGGCCCTGGAGATCGCAGGACATAACCACTTCTGACTTTTTTCTTTGAGATTACTTGAAGAGCAGGGTATTTACAAGAAAGATAAGAAATCTGAAAAAGTATAAAACGTTTATTCGAGAAAATATTGAAGCTATACTGCAGGATATGCGGCAACGTGTGATGAGAGATTTCGGCCGCCGTTTAAAAGAGTGCATTGAACAAGTGGGGAGTCATTTAACCCACAGCATTTTTCATAAGTGAATCTCCCATTCTTAGTCTTTAATAAATAGTTTTGATTAACTGTATAATTTAAGCAAATAAATTGTTATTACAAATTGAAACTGACCAATGCTTTTTGGCGCTCACTGTATATAGATTTCTTCAATTATTTTAGAGAAAGTAGGCAAGATACTAATCGGTCTATGGTCTGAGTAATGCCCAGGTTCGTTTACTTTCGGCAATGGAATAACAAGGGAATACTTCCAACTATTAGGGTACACATTTACTTCAAGCAAAAATTTATAATATGACTTAAAGGTTGGAGTATAAATGGACAGCAATACAAAATCATTTTAGACCGTCAACGCCCATAGCATTACTTTTATCTCATATAGTATCCTGCCCACTTCCTCTTCTGTTATTGTTTCGAAATTAAATTCCCGAATATTATTGATACGCGTCAAATAATAGTTTTTGATTTCATCGCTAATAGGTAAATTCGGTATGCTGTCTATAAAAAAATTGTTAATATTCTCAGGATTACATAGCTGACCTGGAATTTCTGTATTTTGAGATTTTTGTAAATTGAGTAAGTGAAGGTCTTTCCAAATTTGTTTTATACTGCAGTTTTTAGTTTTGTACACAAAGTATGCTCTTTTTTCGTTTACTATACTAGTACTAGTAAATTTTTTTAAGAGTTTTGTAATATTCCCAGTGCGCTGGATTTTTAGATTTCAAATATTTACGTTTAGCAGCATCCCTCATCTTCATCATTAGTTTAATATTATCCGTTATCTACGGAGCATTTCTTTTTGTAATTTTAACTGCATGTACATTAAATAAACTGTTTAAGCTATTATTAAGGACAGAAACTTTATTGTTAATATCTTGAGTGTGATATATTTGTTCAAGGGCAACAAATATAGATCATCTCTAAATTTATTAAAGTCAAAATATTTGAAATCGCGATATGTTTTTATTATCGGTATCTGTTTAGGTGATTTTACAGCAAGAGTACAATAAACTATTTCGTGATCAGATTCATAATTAACCTCAACACCAGATGACCTGGCCAATGAGGGGTCACTACATAATATAACATCTATTAGGGATGCAGATTGCTCTGTGATTCTCGTTGGAGAGTACTTGTTTCAGGTTAAGACATTCAAGAAATTGGTTAAAGTATAATACGGATACGTCAGAATTCGAAAATAAGTTAAAATTTACATCACCCAGGCGAAAAATTCTATCAGACACGTATGTACATAGTGTAAACGATATTTCTAGCTCATCTACTAACGTTTTATGGTCTGAAGAAGAAGGTCGATAAACTGCTCCAAATACATAAGTAACTGATTTAATTTTAATAGAGAACCACAGTTGTTCAATAGTACTATTTGTATCTATTAGCTTATAATTTAAAGATCTTTTTTATAAATACAGCTACACCTCCACCGCGACCTTCCCTGTCCTTACGAACGACATTGTAATTTTGAATTCATATGTGGCAGTTATCTATATTGTTCGAAAGCCAGGTTTCTGATAATGCTAGTATGTCGTAATTATCAATGATATTTCCAACGTAATTCATTTTTAGTATCAACGACCTTATATTTACATGAGCAATTTTTAAGTTACTGCAAGAAGTGCCCGCACTCATACCTGCTATTCGATAACAAAAATAAAATTAAAATTATTATTTCTCAAGAGATTAGAAACGCAAAAAAGGAATTCGCAAACATCCAAAATCCGTGTTCACTATCACACTCTAGCACTGCACTTTTCCCGTATTTCACAACTACACTCGTATTGGAGAGCCTTTAAATCGTCGCAAGTATTAATTTTCTTCACATGCTCACCAGTTTTTACAAATATATTTCCATCATATGTCCAAACCGATCTGCTACCAAATTTCTTTACAGCCTCTTTTAGAATTTTCATTCTTTTTGATGTTAGATCCTCTCTGATAATTATTGTAGAACCTTTAAGTTTCTTTTGTTGTTAAAAATTTCCTTTTTCACTCTTCTGTATACAAATTTAACTATGCTCTTCCTTTCAACCAATGACTTGCTTCTCACTACACAAGTTAATTACTACACTATCCGTGTCCTCGTGTTGACCTTCCGGAATCCAAGGCATCATCTGTGTCGTCTACTCCTTTATCCAGTTGTTTTTCCAGTTGGCTTATCCTATCTTCAAGCTTGGATATACATTCCCCAAGCTGCGAGTCTATAGCAGTTTTTATCATACTCGACAACTTATCCTCAAACAGCTTATTTCCCAGTAACTTGTCTACTATCTTCTGGACCAGGATATCATAATCTTCCTCACTCGTTGGGATTCCTCGATAGTCTGATCATTATAGCAATTAACTTTCACAATGTATACAACTGCTGAAATTCTGCGAAAAGCGCACGTCCTCTATTCACGACGGTCAGACATGTAATTAACTCGAGCACTAAACAACGCAGCCCCCGGCTCCGAGGTGCCGGGGTGCAAGCCTCACAACGCAACTGTCCTATTGGGGTGCTGGCTACTAATTTAAAATTCTAAATGCACGGAGCTTGGTGATAGCCCATCGGAAGAAGGTTTGGATTCTAAAATTAATATCTCCACATGCACGAGGACCAAAGGGCTTATCAAAATTTTCTCCCCTTCGCCAAAACTTGGGGCAGAATCTCAACGGCTGATGCAATGCCTGAGTTGGCAAAATTTAGCTACCAAATTCGGGGAAGCCCCGATCAAACAATAAAGCAAATAGGAACGTTGCAGAATACTTAAACTGCTGCGTAAAGAAATTCCAAGGGGCTTAAATATATCGGACAACAAGAAGTAATACGCAGAACTTGAACCGTTAAACTGCGTTATCTGCAATACGGAAGAAAGAATAAATTTATAAACACAATTCAGAGAATACAACCTAACCGGCAATGACTGCAATGATCTACGGAGTCCCAAGCAAATCGCTTACGAAGCTTGCAGGTCGCAAACATCTTAATATTTGTTTAAATACACTCGAATGTAATTTCGGGGCCCAAGGCCGTATTCAGTAAAATTTAGTAAAATATAAAAGATTATAATGACATAACATCCCTTCCATTCATGCGCACCCTATATAAACGCAAGTAGCCTAGTTTCTGACATCACTTTTACGGAACATCAGATCACTGCATCACTTCGCGTAATATCACTTGACTTAATATCACGTTTTCTGCATATTCCGACTTGTACCATTTTGGATCAAAGCCGAGGACCAAGGTCAGTTTCTAAGGTCTCTTAATAATAAATAATTCAGTATCGAAAACCAGGCTACTCACAATTCGTATTTGAATTTAAATTAATATTAACGAATATGTATATGTTGTATTTTGTTCGTGTGTTCTAAAGTAATATTGTTTTCCACAAGCGGTTATATTTTACTGAGCTTGATTCCACAGTAATAAACTACATAATAGTTCCAGTGGTGCTAACCACGAAATAGCCTTCCGAAAATTTGAAGCTCTCCGCTTCGCGTCGCCCTTTAAACATTTCCTCGTGCTGCAATATATTAATTACGCCCTTCTTCTTCTTCTTCGATCCGGTGGATCCGCTAGGGAACATGGGCGTCCAAAAAAGCGTTTTAATGACAAGTGTGAAAAATAGTATAAGGTTGTCAGCTTTATACTATCTCATCCTTCTTTCACGTACGGTAATCTCTTTCTTTCTGTGGTTGCGTTATTCTACCTGACTGCATATCAACTCTACTATAAGCCGTTCACGACCTTTTTGGGACAGAGTTGGCTATGATTTTTTCTTTTCATGTTGGATTAACTGATTCGATGATATAGCGGATGCAACATTTTTTTTCTGTCAGTGTCTGTTCGACATTTTCTTGCCACCCCCATGCCAGATTTATTATTTTAATATTCGTAAGAAAATAAATGATTTATCAAATGTGTAAAAATAGTTTTAATTTTCGTCAAAGGAAAAGTCAAAATGCCCAAAATAATTTTGTTACAACAAAAAAAATCCATTAAACGATGCTACTTCCAATTTAAAAAGGACAGACTAGAGAATATCCGGCAACAATGTACCTATTCAGAAAATATAACCTTAAACTGAAAACAACCTAACCTAACACAAAAGGTGTCAATTTCCATGAGGGAGTTTAGTTGCAACAGAGGTTCTGCCAACAAAATTACTAGATGGTCATAGCCTCACTTGACCCAAAAAAATCGTGAACGGATTATACCTGTTTCCATTTCTCTCTGTTGCTGTTGCTGTTGCTTTCATTTCATTTCATGTGAGGTTTGCTGCGGAGTATTCTTTGATGAGATTTCTTCTCCATGTTAGCACTGGCCTGCCCTGCTTTGTTCTACTTCTGATGGTATATTCCAACGCTTGTCTCCTGATGCCTGTATTAGGTTTTCGCAAGGTATGCCTCAACCAATTCCATCTTCTTCTTCTTATAATCTTTTCTACTGTTTCTTGGCTAGTTGTTTTCCATAATTCTTGATTAGTTATTTGATTGGGCCAGTATATTCTCAATATTTATTTATAAAGGTCTGTATTTCTTTTATTTGTTGTTTGTTAAGGGCCCACGTCTCAGATCCATACAGTAGTACACTCTTCACGTTTGTATTAAAGATTCGAAGTTTAATTTTCCTTGATACCTCATTTGTTGACCATATCTTGTATAATGAGTTGTACGCAATTTTTGCTCTATTAATTATTGTTTTAATATCCTTTTCGCACCCTCCCTTTTCATCCAAAATGCTTTTTAGGTAATTAAAGTTGTCGGTGTTCTGAATCTTCTCTCCATGTATTGTTATATCTGCCAAGTCTTCCGTATTTGTTCTTAATGTTTTTGTCTTTTTTGTATTTATTTCAAGCCTCACACTGCGTGCCACCATCTTCAATTGTTCCAGTCTAATTTGTAGATGGCTTCTCCGTTCAGTAATTAGGTAAACGTCGTCGGCGTATTCCAGATCTTCCAGATTTTGCCCAAATCTCCATGTTAGCCCTTTTTTGTTGTCAGTCGACTTTCTCATCACCCAATCTATAATAATTAGCAACAGTACCGGTGATAGGATGCACCCCTTTCTCGATCTCAATTTCTTCAGATATCGCACCATTATGCACTACTCTTGATCTATAATTGTCATACAGTAGTTTAATTATTCGTATGTATTTGTTGGGTATGCCGTAGTTTTTAAGTATTTCCCACATTTTTTGCCTAGGTACCTATTTTATAGAAGTCTTTTCTAAAATCTACAAAAAGCATATGCATTTCTTGCTGCCATTCAATTTCTTCATCCAAAATGATCCTGGGTGTACATATTTGGTCTATACAAGATTTCTGTGATCTGAATCCAGCTTGATTTGTTCTAAGCAATCGTTCGATCTCGCTTTTCATTAGTTCTAAAATTATTCGCGTAAGTATTTTGCTTGCTATGTTTAATAATGTTATGGCTCTCCAATTATCACAGTTAGTTCGATCCCCTTTCTTTGGCAATTTAATTATCAGGCCTACTTTCCAATCGTTTGGTATTATTTCTTGAGCCCATATTTTATTGAGCAGGCAATGTAATATGAATACACTTATTTCTGCACCGCTTTTTATTAGTTCTCCAGGAATATTATCAATTCCAGCTGCCTTATCGTTCTTTAGCTGTGTAGGGTACCAAGGTAATTGACTTAAAAACGCTTGTGGAAGGGACGGTCATAAACTCAAACTTGACACTAAGTGCAGTTCTAAATCTGTAAACGTCAGTGCTATCTAAAACGTGAGTGACGAATGGCCTATAAACGTCAGTGCAACATATGCGAACAAAGTGTTCGCGAGGTGCAGTCTAGGAAGTGTGATTTGTGTCGTCACGCAAACAATGCGGACTAACTTGTCAAAAACGTCAAAGTATAAATTCGAAAAACAGCAAGACGGATGTCACAAGCGTAAAGGCACCCCAGGACAAAAGGAAGGTTGTGTAAAAATCCTGGTGACCCAAATATGCAGCCGGACAGCAATGACCAACCTTGGTCACAATACAGTCGTAAATTCTGGAAAATGTAAGGAGCACACGCAATGACCAGACTCGTTTTATTAACGAAAGTCATCCCAAACTCGCCTGTCACAATAGAGCGAAGGGTCAACTGCAAACAATGCTATTGTATCCGAAAGAATTGACGGGGTCCTTCCATTCAAACACTTGTTATATAAACTCGAGTAGTCTAGTTTTCAATATCAGTTGTCCCAGATCAGTTCGATCACCTTACGTGCGCTTGTACGTATTTTGCTAAGTCAGTAACGAAAACTGGGCTATTGACAATAAATTCGTATTTGCATTTGTGTAATACTAACGGATGTGTATATTTGTTTAAATATACATGAAGAAAAGTTATTGTTTCAACAAACGTGTGTATTTTACTGAACCAAACTCTACAGTAAAAATTGCTAAGCATGAACTAAATTGACAAACACCAACCAAAGCTGTTTTACAGCTTAAAGTATCTCTTAATTACGCCCTTAATACATAGATAATTTTTATAGCCCTCGGTAAAACGGTTTTGATGCCTTGAGGGCCTGTAAAGTTGTTAAGAGTAGTATAACAAACACCAACAATGTAGTACAGCAGCACCAACAATTTGCATAGAAGCTTGAGCACACAAAAATTTTACAGCGCAAGTACAACGATGACGAAGTCTGCTTGCCAAAATACTAAATATTTGAATTTTGTCCAATTTGAGAATTGGCACAAAAGAAAACGTTATATATACCATTACGATCATTCAAAGGTGCAAGCAATTTTTTTTTGTAACTTTTCCTTTTAATCATAAACGTCTCAAAATTTTCTAAATGCGACTGTCATCACTTTATTTTTAAATGATTTGAAAAAAAAGGAACGCCACTGACAGTTACCAGTTATAATGTATGGAAAAAATTAAGAAATTGCCTTAGTAAGAAAAAACCGTGCAACTTTGCATAATCACGATTATAGTCCTCAGAAAATTTAAAACCTTCAGTTTCGCGTCGCGGTATTTCCTTGTGCTAAATAGTCTATTGATTATGCTCTTAATATATAAAATAACTATAGCATTTAGCACATATGTATGAGGAAGCAGGCCACGCAGATATTAAAAATTATTAAAATCTATTATTATTATAATTATACAATGAAGAAAGGCAGAGGCTGACAATATTATGCCAAGAAAAAAAGTAAACACAAACTAGTACAACAGTTCATATAGCTTTATTTCCAGTCACTTCCTTCACTTAATATATTCTTACTTTGTCATTGTAATATACATGTATATTGGTAGTACATCCATATTGGTCGCGAAGATGTTTCCATTTTCGCCTTTTAAACAACAGTATTAGTATTATTTAAAATAAAGGGTGTTTATTAGAATTTGTGGTCTAGTCGGCTTTGGCACTGATGAAGTCATGTCGTGCATTAAATCATATGGCTGATAACTGACACTGGTGACACTGTAAGTCTATGTTAAATTAGAGGTTAGCAGGTTAGGTTTTGCGTCAGTCTGTGTCAAAACTGACGCAAAACCTATCCTGCTAATATCGAATTTGACATAGACTTACAGTGTCACCAGTGTCAGTTATCAGCGATATAATTTAATGCACGACATGACTTCATCAGTTCCAAAGCCGACTAGACCACAAATTCTAATAAACACCTGTTACATACTTTAGTATACTATGTACAGAGTATTATATGTTTTGCATATAGTAGTAGTGGTGGTAAGTAAAAACTGCTACATTAAGCTGCTTAGGAAATCAGAAGAAAATTAGCAGGTCAAACTGAATTAAAATAAAAAGGTATGCTGATAGTGAACCAACCATCTGTAAAAAATAATACAATTATTAATAAATGCATAGTATTACTAAATGTATACACAGATACGAGTAAAAAGCCGATGGATTTGAATTTAATTTTTCTGGATTCCGAAGAAAATACGTTGCTAAGTAAGTATCTGGTCAGATTTATTAAAAATTAGGGACATTTTTAAATGGCGATCTAAAGCCAATTAACATCCCCCACTGTCGAAGTAGTCAGTTTTACGGAAATACATTACAGAAGCACCGCACACTTTAAGACTAAGCTAGGAAATATTGTTTGTTTCCCCGGAATGAAGAACGAAAGTTGCCATGGTAGGCTTGTGAATCTCAAATGATACAGAATATTCAGTTTTGAGCTGCAAAACTGTGAAGGGCCCGATAAGATCTCTTAGACCAAAGAGCAAAAGCACACTCTTGATTTTAATTCAATTATATGCGAGCAAAAAACAATTCAGATGATGAAGAAAATAGAAGCGAAATCATTATCATCATGGAGATTTCAATAAAAAAAAATGGCCGAGGTCCAAACTGATATTAATTTGAAAATTTTGTTTGGCTAATTTGGTATAAGTAATCAGAATGAAAGGGGCTTCAGGATAGTACAGTTTTGTACAGAGAATGTACTATTCACAATATGTAACGAACAACTTACGGGATTGGATAGTGTCATTATTGAGATTGAAGAGGTAAGCAAAAAAGCATGCTAACTAAACGTGTGAACCACGCCAGAGGAAAAACTCTTCTAGAAATCGGACGGAGGCGAAATATACAGGGTGATAGAAAAATGGCCCCCCAAGCGATACTACAAAGTCCTTTATGGTTCATACGAGAAAAATCCGATGAAAAAATACTTTCTAGCTATTAATTTTGCAAATATAGCAATTTTTATTTAATTAAGTTTACTGCTCCACCCCCAGAATCTTTATGACACCCCCTCCTTACAACGCCACTATCATATGCAGCTGCACCATCCATCTGATACCACATGTTCCAACGCAAATTTAATGGAACATCTTCCGTAGATCTAATAAATTATTGGCGTTTAATTTTGGATGCAAAACTTGTGGTCTTACTAAATTCTGATTTATAATACCAGCCCAAAAATTGAACTGGTATCATTTCTAACCTCTATCAGTCCTGACAGCATGTGGATTCTCCACTGCCCATAAGTGATTAGTTTGTCTGTTGAAAACGCTATCCTGAGTAAAAATTTATTCGTCTGCCCATAAAATATGCGACAGCAAATCCATTGCCAAAACTCCAACCTTCGGACGCTATCACCTGGTGCAAGAGTTTGCACTCTAGAGTGGTAATGTCCACCTCTTAATACATGGTGTACCGTATGGCAGTTTACGCCGAACTCTCTTGCCATTCCTCTGAAGCTCCTACCAGATGCTTTCTCCACTGCGGCTGAAACGGTTTCTTTTAGATCTGGAGTTCGTATACTTGGTGGACAACTCTGGTTTTCTCTGCGTGGTGTAATTTGATATATTTCCATTCGCCTCTCCTAATCACAAAAACATACCGTAATATTCATTAAAATCGTATTCCATTGCTTGTTATTTTATAAATACAGATGACAGTTTTCAAATATTAAACAATGAAGTAGTATCACTGTGTCACAAGTAACTAACAATAGTAATTTACGTTACAAGTGCGTAAAGCTACTCTTTAGGCACGAGTGGAGTAGAGTTAAAATGCGAGTGAGTGAGCATTTTAAACCCCGCGAGTGACTAAAGATGCTTTACGCATGTGTATCGTACAAAATTTTATCTACGATAGAATCTAGAAAACAAGGTAAATATAAATTTGTTTTTAATGTAAATTAGGATTACCAGCAACCGGTCTAATTTTGGGTGTTTTAAAAAATTATAAAACACGTTGCTACTGACAACGTGCCTAATGAAATCTTTTAAACAAGTTACTACTGACGACGTAAGCTAATGAAAACATGTTATTAAACAGTCTAAAAGGCAATTTTACATACTGTCGCAGATAACGCTATGTTCATACATCAGCTTTCACTTTTAAACATTCTTAAATAAAGTAGTGTTGTCAAGATGAACGAATAGTCCTTTTAGTAATTTCCACAAAAAGATAATTTTTGAATAATGCGGTTTTTAATTATTATTTTTACTCAAGATGAGTGATATAGTGACTTCCTGCATTTTTTTGGCTAAACTTCAATATAGCGTCTCCAGTTCAAATACATATACGTGAATCTTTTGGTCTGGGAGCTATAATTTTAGGTTAGTTGCAGTTTAAGATTTGTGTGTACGTAGTACAAAATGTTCTATCATTTGTGTGGAAACCACTGCTTTTCGGAATTTTTTGCTCTTGTGCGGCAAACGACAAACCCAGTGGGGACGCTATACTGAAGTTTTCCCAATTTTTCAATAAAATCATCTAAAATGCTTGCTTGTAAAGCTGCTGTAATGCGAACTTCGATTCTACTTTTAGTATTTCTGTAGTTCTCTAACCACGTAAAATAGGAAAATTTTAAAAACCGTTTTATCATTACTTTTGGACACCAAATACGGTAGTATGGTGCGAGGGCGACATTTTTCCATCACCCTGTATAGTCAAGAATCGTCACGGCGCGGTGGGTAAGTTTGGAAATGAGCGGAAAGCCTTTATACCGAATGAATTTGTTAGGGTGTTTGTTAATCTCAATAGCTTCGCGAATCTTTCTGCTAAAGAAGAATGGGAATTTGCAGATAATAGAAGTTTCATGGAAAACCATCTTATGGGCGGTATAGCATTGGTGTTCAGCTAAGGCGTATGATCAAACGAGACTCGAGCTAAGGCAATGCTGATGTTTAGAGATACGAGTTTTTACTAAACGTCCTGTTTCACCAATGCATACCTTTAGATGACATAATGTTTAATTTATCTTTGGGCGAGGAAGGAAGAACATGTGGAGTCTTCTTTGGGGGTTTGCATATTGTTTTGATCTTTTGTTTTAGATAAATCTCCACGCGATCGATCTTGGTGGATATTGGAAACTGATTTAACTCTCACAAGCAAACGTCTTTTCTTCCAACGTAAGACTTCGCTTATCCCACTATTTGGCTATGGTAACATTTTAGCCCTGTCACAGGGGGTTTTGTTACCTCCAACTTTCACAGCAACTAACTCGAAACATGGAAGGGCGATACCGACAATCTCACAATCTGAAAATCATGGGTCATAAAACTTCGTGCTGAAGAAGAATCGAATTTTTGTAAGTCAAAAATTAGTTATCTCTTCCAAATTTTAAGGGGTAATAACACTCAAGCGAAGAGTTTTAGGATACCCATTTATGATTTTTTAAATTATAGTTACTAAAATCTAATCATGACATATTGGCGTGGGTCAATTGAAGCTCAAATAAATATTTGCCATAGTTTTTAACAAATCCTTGAAAAAATAGTAAACATAATTTGTTTTAACAGCTCGTCTCCCGCTAAGCAGTTTGCTAAAAAGCTTGTCTTATAGTACTATATTTGAACATGGAATCTCGAGTTCTTGTTCGTCGATGATACTGAGATTTGCTCCGTCTACGATTAACCGATTTAAATCTGTTACTCACCGAAAATATCAATGTGTAGTTGAGGTCAATGCAATTTCCTGCTGTTATTCTCAACTCATCGTGTAGTATATTTAAGGCAAACGTGTTTGCCTAAAATTGATTTCATGGATATCAATATCAAGCAACCAAACATAATTTTTAGTGTTTACCTCTTTTCTGGTAGAACTATTTCCACCTAGTGAAGCCCTAAGCAGCGATAACTTAACTGTTTTCATCTATAATGTTACTTCCTTTTTAACTTGATGAATTTGCTTGTGATAATTTAACTCACCTGTCTTAAGCAACCATCGGAGGTTTCAACATACTGTATTATTAAAGATACTCCTAAAAGGATTTGCAAGTACGAATGTATCGGCAAAACTATGCTATTTTTAAAGATTGCGAAATACACAAAATAACTTTGTAAAAGAAGCATCCAAAATACCAAAGACAATGTAAAAAACACGTTCAAATTGTATATTCTGTTGGCCTTTCTTCTAGCTTGGCACAATTCTTGATAAAGGTGATGACAACGAGATATGGAGATTGAGTTTTGATTATAGTTCAAAATTATTTCTATTTGCCTAAGCATTTCTTTC
>CALNHX010012980.1:0-21022 GCA_940337035.1 Agriotes lineatus
AGTGCTTCCAAAAGTGCACAAAATAATTCTTAAGTGTCACGCAATGTTACCTACCGATTGCAAACTATATATAGAAGCTTTAATAATACCTGCAAACGCTTTCTGACACGTTTGAATTGCTTTGCATACGAAACAAATAGAACGAAAATTTTATTTGCTGTGTAGGCTAAAAGTTCAATATTACGTTTGCGGAATATATGCAGCTGGGGTGTGCACAATGCCTATAAATATAGTCAGCGGTCTATAATTGATTAATGGTGGTTCTTCGACAAAGAGAGTGCTTCCAAAAGTGCACAAAATATTCTTAAGTGTCACGCAATGTTACCAACCGATTGCAAACTATATATAAAAGCTTTAATAATACCTGCAAACGCGTTTTGACACGTTTGAATTGCTTTGCATACGAAACAAATACAACGAAAATTTTATTTGCTGTGTAGTCTAAAAGTTCAATATTACGTTTGCGGAGATATGCAGCTGGGGTGTGCACAATGCCTATAAATATAGTCAGCGGTCTATTATTGATTAATGGTGGTTCTTCGACAAAGAGAGTGCTTCCAAAAGTGCACAAAATAATTCTTAAGTGTCACGCAATGTTACCTACCGATTGCAAACTATATATAAAAAGCTTTAATAATACCTGCAAACGCTTTCTGACACGTTTGAATTGCTTTGCATACGAAACAAATAGAACGAAAATTTTATTTGCTGTGTAGGCTAAAAGTTCAATATTTCGTTTGCGGAAGATATGCAGCTGGGGTGTGCACAATGCCTATAAATATAGTCAGCGGTCTATAATTGATTAATGGTGGTTCTTCGACAAAGAGAGTGCTTCCAAAAGTGCACAAAATAATTCTTAAGTGTCACGCAATGTTACCTACCGATTGCAAACTATATATAAAAGCTTTAATAATACCTGCAAACGCTTTCTGACATGTTTGAATTGCTTTGCATACGAAACAAATAGAACGAAAATTTTATTTGCTGTGTAGTCTAAAAGTTCAATATTACGTTTGCGAAAGATATGCAACTGGGGTGTTCACAATGCCTATAATATAGTCAGCGGTTTATAATGAATTAACTGTGGTTCCTCGACAAAGAGAGTGCTTCCAAAAGTGCACAATTTAATTCTTAGCTGTCACGCAATGTTACCTACCGATTGCAAACTATATATAAAAGCTTTAATAATACCTGCAAACGCGTTTTGACACGTTTGAATTGCTTTGAATACGAAACAAATAGAACGAAAATTGTATTTGCTGTGTCGTCTAAAAGTTCAATATTACGTTTGCGGAAGATATGCGACTGGGGTGTGCACAATGCCTATAAATATAGTCAGCGGTCTATAATTAATTAACTGTGGTTCCTCGACAAAGAGAGTGCTTCCAAAAGTGCACAATTTAATTCTTAGCTGTCACGCAATGTTACCTACCGATTGCAAACTATATATAAAAGCTTTAATAATACCTGCAAACGCGTTTTGACACGTTTGAATTGCTTTGCATACGAAACAAATAGAACGAAAATTTTATTTGCTGTGTAGTCTAAAAGTTCAATATTACGTTTGCGGAAGATATGCAACTGGGGTGTGCACAATGCCTATAAATATAGTCAGCGGTCTATAATTAATTAACTGTGGTTCCTCGACAAAGAGAGTGCTTCCAAAAGTGCACAATTTAATTCTTAGCTGTCACGCAATGTTACCTACCGATTGCAAACTATATATAAAAGCTTTAATAATACCTGCAAACGCGTTTTGACACGTTTGAATTGCTTTGAATACGAAACAAATAGAACGAAAATTGTATTTGCTGTGTCGTCTAAAAGTTCAATATTACGTTTGCGGAAGATATGCGACTGGGGTGTGCACAATGCCTATAAATATAGTCAGCGGTCTATAATTAATTAACTGTGGTTCCTCGACAAAGAGAGTGCTTCCAAAAGTGCACAATTTAATTCTTAGCTGTCACGCAATGTTACCTACCGATTGCAAACTATATATAAAAGCTTTAATAATACCTGCAAACGCGTTTTGACACGTTTGAATTGCTTTGCATACGAAACAAATAGAACGAAAATTTTATTTGCTGTGTAGTCTAAAAGTTCAATATTACGTTTGCGGAAGATATGCAACTGGGGTGTGCACAATGCCTATAAATATAGTCAGCGGTCTATAATTAAGTAACTGTGGTTCCTCGACAAAGAGAGTGCTTCCAAAAGTGCACAATTTAATTCTTAGCTGTCACGCAATGTTACCTACCGATTGCAAACTATATATAAAAGCTTTAATAATACCTGCAAACGCGTTTTGACACGTTTGAATTGCTTTGCATACGAAACAAATAGAACGAAAATTTTATTTGCTGTGTAGTCTAAAAGTTCAATATTACGTTTGCGGAAGATATGCGACTGGGGGTGTGCACAATGCCTATAAATATAGTCAGCGGTCTATAATTAATTAACTGTGGTTCCTCGACAAAGAGAGTGCTTCCAAAAGTGCACAATTTAATTCTTAGCTGTCACGCAATGTTACCTACCGATTGCAAACTATATATAAAAGCTTTAATAATACCTGCAAACGCGTTTTGACACGTTTTAATTGCTTTGCATACGAAACAAATAGAACGAAAATTTTATTTGCTGTGTAGTCTAAAAGTTCAATATTACGTTTGCGGAAGATATGCAGCTGGGGTGTGCACAATGCCTATAAATATAGTCAGCGGTCTATTATTGATTAATGGTGGTTCTTCGACAAAGAGAGTGCTTCCAAAAGTGCACAAAATAATTCTTAAGTGTTACCAACCGATTGCAAACTATATATAAAAGCTTTAATAATACCTGCAAACGCTTTCTGACACGTTTGAATTGCTTTGCATACGAAACAAATAGAACGAAAATTTTATTTGCTGTGTAGGCTAAAAGTTCAATATTACGTTTGCGGAAGATATGCAGCTGGGGTGTGCACAATGCCTATAAATATAGTCAGCGGTCTATAATTGATTAATGGTGGTTCTTCGACAAAGAGAGTGCTTCCAAAAGTGCACAAAATAATTCTTAAGTGTCACGCAATGTTACCAACCGATTGCAAACTATATATAAAAGCTTTAATAATACCTGCAAACGCGTTTTGACACGTTTTAATTGCTTTGCATACGAAACAAATAGAACGAAAATTTTATTTGCTGTGTAGTCTAAAAGTTCAATATTACGTTTGCGGAAGATATGCAGCTGGGGTGTGCACAATGCCTATAAATATAGTCAGCGGTCTATTATTGATTAATGGTGGTTCTTCGACAAAGAGAGTGCTTCCAAAAGTGCACAAAATAATTCTTAAGTGTCACGCAATGTTACCAACCGATTGCAAACTATATATAAAAGCTTTAAGAATACCTGCAAACGCGTTTTGACACGTTTGAATTGCTTTGCATACGAAACAAATAGAACGAAAATTTTATTTGCTGTGTAGGCTAAAAGTTCAATATTACGTTTGCGGAAGATATGCAGCTGGGGTGTGCACAATGCCTATAAATATAGTCAGCGGTCTATAATTGATTAATGGTGGTTCTTCGACAAAGAGAGTGCTTCCAAAAGTGCACAAAATAATTCTTAAGTGTCACGCAATGTTACCTACCGATTGCAAGCTATATATAAAAGCTTTAATAATACCTGCAAACGCTTTCTGACATGTTTGAATTGCTTTGCATACGAAACAAATAGAACGAAAATTTTATTTGCTGTGTAGGCTAAAAGTTCAATATTACGTTTGCGGAAGATATGCAGCTGGAGTGTGCACAATGCCTATAAATATAGTCAGCGGTCTATAATTGATTAATGGTGGTTCTTCGACAAAGAGAGTGCTTCCAAAAGTGCACAAAATAATTCTTAAGTGTCACGCAATGTTACCTACCGATTGCAAACTATATATAGAAGCTTTAATAATACCTGCAAACGCTTTCTGACACGTTTGAATTGCTTTGCATACGAAACAAATAGAACGAAAATTTTATTTGCTGTGTAGGCTAAAGTTCAATATTACGTTTGCGGAAGATATGCAGCTGGGGTGTGCACAATGCCTATAATATAGTCAGCGGTCTATAATTGATTAATGGTGGTTCTTCGACAAAGAGAGTGCTTCCAAAAGTGCACAAAATAATTCTTAAGTGTCACGCAATGTTACCTACCGATTGCAAACTATATATAAAAGCTTTAATAATACCTGCAAACGCGTTTTGACACGTTTGAATTGCTTTGCATACGAAACAAATAGAACGAAAATTTTATTTGCTGTGTAGTCTAAAAGTTCAATATTACGTTTGCGGAAGCTATGCAGCTGGGGTGTGCACAATGCCTATAAATATAGTCAGCGGTCTATTATTGATTAATGGTGGTTCTTCGACAAAGAGAGTGCTTCCAAAAGTGCACAAAATAATTCTTAAGTGTCACGCAATGTTACCTACCGATTGCAAACTATATATAGAAGCTTTAATAATACCTGCAAACGCTTTCTGACACGTTTGAATTGCTTTGCATACGAAACAAATAGAACGAAAATTTTATTTGCTGTGTAGGCTAAAAGTTCAATATTACGTTTGCGGAAGATATGCAGCTGGGGTGTGCACAATGCCTATAAATATAGTCAGCGGTCTATAATTGATTAATGGTGGTTCTTCGACAAAGAGAGTGCTTCCAAAAGTGCACAAAATAATTCTTAAGTGTCACGCAATGTTACCTACCGATTGCAAACTATATATAAAAGCTTTAATAATACCTGCAAACGCTTTCTGACATGTTTGAATTGCTTTGCATACGAAACAAATAGAACGAAAATTTTATTTGCTGTGTAGTCTAAAAGTTCAATATTACGTTTGCGAAAGATATGCAACTGGGTGTTCACAATGCCTATAAATATAGTCAGCGGTCTATAATTAATTAACTGTGGTTCCTCGACAAAGAGAGTGCTTCCAAAAGTGCACAATTTAATTCTTAGCTGTCACGCAATGTTACCTACCGATTGCAAACTATATATAAAAGCTTTAATAATACCTGCAAACGCGTTTTGACACGTTTGAATTGCTTTGCATACGAAACAAATAGAACGAAAATTGTATTTGCTGTGTAGTCTAAAAGTTCAATATTACGTTTGCGGAAGATATGCAGCTGGGGTGTGCACAATGCCTATAAATATAGTCAGCGGTCTATTATTGATTAATGGTGGTTCTTCGACAAAGAGAGTGCTTCCAAAAGTGCACAAAATAATTCTTAAGTGTTACCAACCGATTGCAAACTATATATAAAAGCTTTAATAATACCTGCAAACGCTTTCTGACACGTTTGAATTGCTTTGCATACGAAACAAATAGAACGAAAATTTTATTTGCTGTGTAGGCTAAAAGTTCAATATTACGTTTGCGGAAGATATGCAGCTGGGGTGTGCAGAATGCCTATAAATATAGTCAGCGGTCTATAATTGATTAATGGTGGTTCTTCGACAAAGAGAGTGCTTCCAAAAGTGCACAAAATAATTCTTAAGTGTCACGCAATGTTACCAACCGATTGCAAACTATATATAAAAGCTTTAATAATACCTGCAAACGCGTTTTGACACGTTTTAATTGCTTTGCATACGAAACAAATAGAACGAAAATTTTATTTGCTGTGTAGTCTAAAAGTTCAATATTACGTTTGCGGAAGATATGCAGCTGGGTGTGCACAATGCCTATGAATATAGTCAGCGGTCTATTATTGATTAATGGTGGTTCTTCGACAAAGAGAGTGCTTCCAAAAGTGCACAAAATAATTCTTAAGTGTCACGCAATGTTACCAACCGATTGCAAACTATATATAAAAGCTTTAATAATACCTGCAAACGCGTTTTGACACGTTTGAATTGCTTTGCATACGAAACAAATAGAACGAAAGTTTTATTTGCTGTGTAGTCTAAAAGTTCAATATTACGTTTGCGGAAGATATGCAGCTGGGGTGTGCACAATGCCTATAAATATAGTCAGCGGTCTATAATTGATTAATGGTGGTTTTTCGACAAAGAGAGTGCTTCCAAAAGTGCACAAAATAATTCTTAAGTGTCACGCAATGTTACCTACCGATTGCAAACTATATATAGAAGCTTTAATAATACCTGCAAACGCTTTCTGACACGTTTGAATTGCTTTGCATACGAAACAAATAGAACGAAAATTTTATTTGCTGTGTAGGCTAAAAGTTCAATATTACGTTTGCGGAAGATATGCAGCTGGGGTGTGCACAATGCCTATAAATATAGTCAGCGGTCTATAATTGATTAATGGTGGTTCTTCGACAAAGAGAGTGCTTCCAAAAGTGCACAAAATAATTCTTAAGTGTCACGCAATGTTACCTACCGATTGCAAACTATATATAAAAGCTTTAATAATACCTGCAAACGCTTTCTGACATGTTTGAATTGCTTTGCATTCGAAACAAATAGAACGAAAATTTTATTTGCTGTGTAGTCTAAAAGTTCAATATTACGTTTGCGAAAGATATGCAACTGGGGTGTGCACAATGCCTATAAATATAGTCAGCGGTCTATAATTAATTAACTGTGGTTCCTCGACAAAGAGAGTGCTTCCAAAAGTGCACAATTTAATTCTTAGCTGTCACGCAATGTTACCTACCGATTGCAAACTATATATAAAAGCTTTAATAATACCTGCAAACGCGTTTTGACACGTTTGAATTGCTTTGAATACGAAACAAATAGAACGAAAATTGTATTTGCTGTGTCGTCTAAAAGTTCAATATTACGTTTGCGAAAGATATGCGACTGGGGTGTGCACAATGCCTATAAATATAGTCAGCGGTCTATAATTAATTAACTGTGGTTCCTCGACAAAGAGAGTGCTTCCAAAAGTGCACAATTTAATTCTTAGCTGTCACGCAATGTTACCTACCGATTGCAAACTATATATAAAAGCTTTAATAATACCTGCAAACGCGTTTTGACACGTTTGAATTGCTTTGCATACGAAACAAATAGAACGAAAATTTTATTTGCTGTGTAGTCTAAAAGTTCAATATTACGTTTGCGGAAGATATGCGACTGGGGTGTGCACAATGCCTATAAATATAGTCAGCGGTCTATAATTAATTAACTGTGGTTCCTCGACAAAGAGAGTGCTTCCAAAAGTGCACAATTTAATTCTTAGCTGTCACGCAATGTTACCTACCGATTGCAAACTATATATAAAAGCTTTAATAATACCTGCAAACGCGTTTTGACACGTTTGAATTGCTTTGAATACGAAACAAATAGAACGAAAATTGTATTTGCTGTGTCGTCTAAAAGTTCAATATTACGTTTGCGAAAGATATGCGACTGGGGTGTGCACAATGCCTATAAATATAGTCAGCGGTCTATAATTAATTAACTGTGGTTCCTCGACAAAGAGAGTGCTTCCAAAAGTGCACAATTTAATTCTTAGCTGTCACGCAATGTTACCTACCGATTGCAAACTATATATAAAAGCTTTAATAATACCTGCAAACGCGTTTTGACACGTTTGAATTGCTTTGCATACGAAACAAATAGAACGAAAATTTTATTTGCTGTGTAGTCTAAAAGTTCAATATTACGTTTGCGAAAGATATGCGACTGGGGTGTGCACAATGCCTATAAATATAGTCAGCGGTCTATAATTAATTAACTGTAGTTCCTCGACAAAGAGAGTGCTTCCAAAAGTGCACAATTTAATTCTTAGCTGTCACGCAATGTTACCTACCGATTGCAAACTATATATAAAAGCTTTAATAATACCTGCAAACGCGTTTTGACACGTTTGAATTGCTTTGCATACGAAACAAATAGAACGAAAATTTTATTTGCTGTGTAGTCTAAAAGTTCAATATTACGTTTGCGGAAGATATGCAACTCGGGTGTGCACAATGCCTATAAATATAGTCAGCGGTCTATAATTAAGTAACTGTGGTTCCTCGACAAAGAGAGTGCTTCCAAAAGTGCACAATTTAATTCTTAGCGGTCACGCAATGTTACCTACCGATTGCAAACTATATATAAAAGCTTTAATAATACCTGCAAACGCGTTTTGACACGTTTGAATTGCTTTGAATAGGAAACAAATGGAACGAAAATTGTATTTGCTGTGTAGTCTAAAAGTGCAATATTACGTTTGCGGAAGATATGCAACTGGGGTGTGCACAATGCCTATAAATATAGTCAGCGGTCTATAATTGATTAATGGTGGTTCTTCGACAAAGAGAGTGCTTCCAAAAGTGCACAAAATAATTCTTAAGTGTCACGCAATGTTACCTAACGATTGCAAACTATATATAGAAGCTTTAATAATACCTGCAAACGCTTTCTGACACGTTTGAATTGCTTTGCATACGAAACAAATAGAACGAAAATTTTATTTGCTGTGTAGGCTAAAAGTTCAATATTACGTTTGCGGAAGATATGCAGCTGGGGTGTGCACAATGCCTATAAATATAGTCAGCGGTCTATAATTGATTAATGGTGGTTCTTCGACAAAGAGGGTGCTTCCAAAAGTGCACAAAATAATTCTTAAGTGTCACGCAATGTTACCAACCGATTGCAAACTATATATAAAAGCTTTAATAATACCTGCAAACGCGTTTTGACACGTTTGAATTGCTTTGCATACGAAACAAATAGAACGAAAATTTTATTTGCTGTGTAGTCTAAAAGTTCAATATTACTTTTGCGGAAGATATGCAACTGGGGTGTGCACAATGCCTATAAATATAGTCAGCGGTCTATTATTGATTAATGGTGGTTCTTCGACAAAGAGAGTGCTTCCAAAAGTGCACAAAATAATTCTTAAGTGTCACGCAATGTTACCTACCGATTGCAAACTATATATAAAAGCTTTAATAATACCTGCAAACGCTTTCTGACATGTTTGAATTGCTTTGCATACGAAACAAATAGAACGAAAATTTTATTTGCTGTGTAGGCTAAAAGTTCAATATTACGTTTGCGGAAGATATGCAGCTGGGGTGTGCACAATGCCTATAAATATAGTCAGCGGTCTATAATTGATTAATGGTGGTTCTTCGACAAAGAGAGTGCTTCCAAAAGTGCACAAAATAATTCTTAAGTGTCACGCAATGTTACCAACCGATTGCAAACTATATATAAAAGCTTTAATAATACCTGCAAACGCGTTTTGACACGTTTGAATTGCTTTGCATACGAAACAAATAGAACGAAAATTTTATTTGCTGTGTAGGCTAAAAGTTTAATATTACGTTTGCGGAAGATATGCAACTGGGGTGTGCACAATGCCTATAAATATAGTCAGCGGTCTATAATTGATTAATGGTGGTTCTTCGACAAAGAGAGTGCTTCCAAAAGTGCACAAAATAATTCTTAAGTGTCACGCAATGTTACCTACCGATTGCAAACTATATATAGAAGCTTTAATAATACCTGCAAACGCTTTCTGACACGTTTGAATTGCTTTGCATACGAAACAAATAGAACGAAAATTTTATTTGCTGTGTAGGCTAAAAGTTCAATATTACGTTTGCGGAAGATATGCAGCTGGGGTGTGCACAATGCCTATAAATATAGTCAGCGGTCTATAATTGATTAATGGTGGTTCTTCGACAAAGAGAGTGCTTCCAAAAGTGCACAAAATAATTCTTAAGTGTCACGCAATGTTACCAACCGATTGCAAACTATATATAAAAGCTTTAATAATACCTGCAAACGCGTTTTGACACGTTTGAATTGCTTTGCATACGAAACAAATAGAACGAAAATTTTATTTGCTGTGTAGGCTAAAAGTTCAATATTACGTTTGCGGAAGATATGCAGCTGGGGTGTGCACAATGCCTATAAATATAGTCAGCGGTCTATTATTGATTAATGGTGGTTCTTCGACAAAGAGAGTGCTTCCAAAAGTGCACAAAATAATTCTTAAGTGTCACGCAATGTTACCAACCGATTGCAAACTATATATAAAAGCTTTAATAATACCTGCAAACGCGTTTTGACACGTTTGAATTGCTTTGCATACGAAACAAATAGAACGAAAATTTTATTTGCTGTGTAGGCTAAAAGTTCAATATTACGTTTGCGGAAGATATGCAGCTGGGGTGTGCACAATGCCTATAAATATAGTCAGCGGTCTATAATTGATTAATGGTGGTTCTTCGACAAAGAGAGTGCTTCCAAAAGTGCACAAAATAATTCTTAAGTGTCACGCAATGTTACCAACCGATTGCAAACTATATATAAAAGCTTTAATAATACCTGCAAACGCGTTTTGACACGTTTGAATTGCTTTGCATACGAAACAAATAGAACGAAAATTTTATTTGCTGTGTAGGCTAAAAGTTCAATATTACGTTTGCGGAAGATATGCAGCTGGGGTGTGCACAATGCCTATAAATATAGTCAGCGGTCTATAATTGATTAATGGTGGTTCTTCGACAAAGAGAGTGCTTCCAAAAGTGCACAAAATAATTCTTAAGTGTCACGCAATGTTACCTACCGATTGCAAACTATATATAGAAGCATTAATAATACCTGCAAGCGCTTTCTGACACGTTTGAATTGCTTTGCATACGAAACAAATAGAACGAAAATTTTATTTGCTGTGTAGGCTAAAAGTTCAATATTACGTTTGCGGAAGATATGCAGCTGGGGTGTGCACAATGCCTATAAATATAGTCAGCGGTCTATAATTGATTAATGGTGGTTCTTCGACAAAGAGAGTGCTTCCAAAAGTGCACAAAATAATTCTTAAGTGTCACGCAATGTTACCAACCGATTGCAAACTATATATAAAAGCTTTAATAATACCTGCAAACGCGTTTTGACACGTTTGAATTGCTTTGCATACGAAACAAATAGAACGAAAATTTTAT
Source organism: Agriotes lineatus (assembly GCA_940337035.1). Lineage (NCBI taxonomy): Eukaryota > Metazoa > Arthropoda > Insecta > Coleoptera > Elateridae > Agriotes > Agriotes lineatus. The sequence goes on from CALNHX010012980.1 coordinate 10,894, forward strand.
TTGCTGTGTAGGCTAAAAGTTTAATATTACGTTTGCGGAAGATATGCAACTGGGGTGTGCACAATGCCTATAAATATAGTCAGCGGTCTATAATTGATTAATGGTGGTTCTTCGACAAAGAGAGTGCTTCCAAAAGTGCACAAAATAATTCTTAAGTGTCACGCAATGTTACCTACCGATTGCAAACTATATATAGAAGCTTTAATAATACCTGCAAACGCTTTCTGACACGTTTGAATTGCTTTGCATACGAAACAAATAGAACGAAAATTTTATTTGCTGTGTAGGCTAAAAGTTCAATATTACGTTTGCGGAAGATATGCAGCTGGGGTGTGCACAATGCCTATAAATATAGTCAGCGGTCTATAATTGATTAATGGTGGTTCTTCGACAAAGAGAGTGCTTCCAAAAGTGCACAAAATAATTCTTAAGTGTCACGCAATGTTACCAACCGATTGCAAACTATATATAAAAGCTTTAATAATACCTGCAAACGCGTTTTGACACGTTTGAATTGCTTTGCATACGAAACAAATAGAACGAAAATTTTATTTGCTGTGTAGGCTAAAAGTTCAATATTACGTTTGCGGAAGATATGCAGCTGGGGTGTGCACAATGCCTATAAATATAGTCAGCGGTCTATTATTGATTAATGGTGGTTCTTCGACAAAGAGAGTGCTTCCAAAAGTGCACAAAATAATTCTTAAGTGTCACGCAATGTTACCAACCGATTGCAAACTATATATAAAAGCTTTAATAATACCTGCAAACGCGTTTTGACACGTTTGAATTGCTTTGCATACGAAACAAATAGAACGAAAATTTTATTTGCTGTGTAGGCTAAAAGTTCAATATTACGTTTGCGGAAGATATGCAGCTGGGGTGTGCACAATGCCTATAAATATAGTCAGCGGTCTATAATTGATTAATGGTGGTTCTTCGACAAAGAGAGTGCTTCCAAAAGTGCACAAAATAATTCTTAAGTGTCACGCAATGTTACCAACCGATTGCAAACTATATATAAAAGCTTTAATAATACCTGCAAACGCGTTTTGACACGTTTGAATTGCTTTGCATACGAAACAAATAGAACGAAAATTTTATTTGCTGTGTAGGCTAAAAGTTCAATATTACGTTTGCGGAAGATATGCAGCTGGGGTGTGCACAATGCCTATAAATATAGTCAGCGGTCTATAATTGATTAATGGTGGTTCTTCGACAAAGAGAGTGCTTCCAAAAGTGCACAAAATAATTCTTAAGTGTCACGCAATGTTACCTACCGATTGCAAACTATATATAGAAGCATTAATAATACCTGCAAACGCTTTCTGACACGTTTGAATTGCTTTGCATACGAAACAAATAGAACGAAAATTTTATTTGCTGTGTAGGCTAAAAGTTCAATATTACGTTTGCGGAAGATATGCAGCTGGGGTGTGCACAATGCCTATAAATATAGTCAGCGGTCTATAATTGATTAATGGTGGTTCTTCGACAAAGAGAGTGCTTCCAAAAGTGCACAAAATAATTCTTAAGTGTCACGCAATGTTACCAACCGATTGCAAACTATATATAAAAGCTTTAATAATACCTGCAAACGCGTTTTGACACGTTTGAATTGCTTTGAATACGAAACAAATAGAACGAAAATTTTATTTGCTGTGTAGTCTAAAAGTTCAATATTACGTTTGCGGAAGATATGCGACTGGGGTGTGCACAATGCCTATAAATATAGTCAGCGGTCTATACTTAATTAACTGTGGTTCCTCGACAAAGAGAGTGCTTCCAAAAGCGCACAATTTAATTCTTAGCTGTCACGCAATGTTACCTACCGATTGCAAACTATATATAAAAGCTTTAATAATACCTGCAAACGCGTTTTGACACGTTTGAATTGCTTTGCATACGAAACAAATAGAACGAAAATTTTATTTGCTGTGTAGTCTAAAAGATCAATATTACGTTTGCGGAAGATATGCAACTGGGGTGTGCACAATGCCTATAAATATAGTCAGCGGTCTATAATTAAGTAACTGTGGTTCCTCGACAAAGAGAGTGCTTCCAAAAGTACACAATTTAATTCTTAGCTGTCTCGCAATGTTACCTACCGATTGAAAACTATATATAAAAGCTTTAATAATACCTGCAAACGCGTTTTGACACGTTTGAATTGCTTTGCATACGAAACAAATAGAACGAAAATTTTATTTGCTGTGTAGTCTAAAAGTTCAATATTACGTTTGCGGAAGATATGCGACTGGGGTGTGCACAATGCCTATAAATATAGTCAGCGGTCTATAATTAATTAACTGTGGTTCCTCGACAAAGAGAGTGCTTCCAAAAGTGCACAATTTAATTCTTAGCTGTCACGCAATGTTACCTACCGATTGCAAACTATATATAAAAGCTTTAATAATACCTGCAAACGCGTTTTGACACGTTTGAATTGCTTTGAATACGAAACAAATAGAACGAAAATTGTATTTGCTGTGTCGTCTAAAAGTTCAATATTACGTTTGCGGAAGATATGCGACTGGGGTGGGCACAATGCCTATAAATATAGTCAGCGGTCTATAATTAATTAACTGTGGTTCCTCGACAAAGAGAGTGCTTCCAAAAGTGCACAATTTAATTCTTAGCTGTCACGCAATGTTACCTACCGATTGCAAACTATATATAAAAGCTTTAATAATACCTGCAAACGCGTTTTGACACGTTTGAATTGCTTTGCATACGAAACAAATAGAACGAAAATTTTATTTGCTGTGTAGTCTAAAAGTTCAATATTACGTTTGCGGAAGATATGCAACTCGGATGTGCACAATGCCTATAAATATAGTCAGCGGTCTATAATTAAGTAACTGTGGTTCCTCGACAAAGAGAGTGCTTCCAAAAGTGCACAATTTAATTCTTAGCTGTCACGCAATGTTACCTACCGATTGCAAACTATATATAAAAGCTTTAATAATACCTGCAAACGCGTTTTGACACGTTTGAATTGCTTTGCATACGAAACAAATAGAACGAAAATTTTATTTGCTGTGTAGTCTAAAAGTTCAATATTACGTTTGCGGAAGATATGCGACTGGGGTGTGCACAATGCCTATAAATATAGTCAGCGGTCTATAATTAATTAACTGTGGTTCCTCGACAAAGAGAGTGCTTCCAAAAGTGCACAATTTAATTCTTAGCTGTCACGCAATGTTACCTACCGATTGCAAACTATATATAAAAGCTTTAATAATACCTGCAAACGCGTTTTGACACGTTTGAATTGCTTTGAATAGGAAACAAATAGAACGAAAATTGTATTTGCATTGTAGTCTAAAAGTTCAATATTACGTTTGCGGAAGATATGCAACTGGGGTGTGCACAATGCCTATAAATATAGTCAGCGGTCTATAATTGATTAATGGTGGTTCTTCGACAAAGAGAGTGCTTCCAAAAGTGCACAAAATAATTCTTAAGTGTCACGCAATGTTACCTAACGATTGCAAACTATATATAGAAGCTTTAATAATACCTGCAAACGCTTTCTGACACGTTTGAATTGCTTTGCATACGAAACAAATAGAACGAAAATTTTATTTGCTGTGTAGGCTAAAAGTTCAATATTACGTTTGCGGAAGATATGCAGCTGGGGTGTGCACAATGCCTATAAATATAGTCAGCGGTCTATAATTGATTAATGGTGGTTCTTCGACAAAGAGAGTGCTTCCAAAAGTGCACAAAATAATTCTTAAGTGTCACGCAATGTTACCAACCGATTGCAAACTGTATATAAAAGCTTTAATAATACCTGCAAACGCGTTTTGACACGTTTGAATTGCTTTGCATACGAAACAAATAGAACGAAAATTTTATTTGCTGTGTAGGCTAAAAGTTCAATATTACGTTTGCGGAAGATATGCAGCTGGGGTGTGCAGAATGCCTATAAATATAGTCAGCGGTCTATAATTGATTAATGGTGGTTCTTCGACAAAGAGAGTGCTTCCAAAAGTGCACAAAATAATTCTTAAGTGTCACGCAATGTTACCTACCGATTGCAAACTATATATAAAAGCTTTAATAATACCTGCAAACGCTTTCTGACATGTTTGAATTGCTTTGCATACGAAACAAATAGAACGAAAATTTTATTTGCTGTGTAGTCTAAAAGTTCAATATTACGTTTGCGAAAGATATGCAACTGGGGTGTTCACAATGCCTATAAATATAGTCAGCGGTCTATAATTAATTAACTGTGGTTCCTCGACAAAGAGAGTGCTTCCAAAAGTGCACAATTTAATTCTTAGCTGTCACGCAATGTTACCTACCGATTGCAAACTATATATAAAAGCTTTAATAATACCTGCAAACGCGTTTTGACACGTTTGAATTGCTTTGCATACGAAACAAATAGAACGAAAATTGTATTTGCTGTGTAGTCTAAAAGTTCAATATTACGTTTGCGGAAGATATGCAGCTGGGGTGTGCACAATGCCTATAAATATAGTCAGCGGTCTATTATTGATTAATGGTGGTTCTTCGACAAAGAGAGTGCTTCCAAAAGTGCACAAAATAATTCTTAAGTGTTACCAACCGATTGCAAACTATATATAAAAGCTTTAATAATACCTGCAAACGCTTTCTGACACGTTTGAATTGCTTTGCATACGAAACAAATAGAACGAAAATTTTATTTGCTGTGTAGGCTAAAAGTTCAATATTACGTTTGCGGAAGATATGCAGCTGGGGTGTGCAGAATGCCTATAAATATAGTCAGCGGTCTATAATTGATTAATGGTGGTTCTTCGACAAAGAGAGTGCTTCCAAAAGTGCACAAAATAATTCTTAAGTGTCACGCAATGTTACCAACCGATTGCAAACTATATATAAAAGCTTTAATAATACCTGCAAACGCGTTTTGACACGTTTTAATTGCTTTGCATACGAAACAAATAGAACGAAAATTTTATTTGCTGTGTAGTCTAAAAGTTCAATATTACGTTTGCGGAAGATATGCAGCTGGGGTGTGCACAATGCCTATAAATATAGTCAGCGGTCTATTATTGATTAATGGTGGTTCTTCGACAAAGAGAGTGCTTCCAAAAGTGCACAAAATAATTCTTAAGTGTCACGCAATGTTACCAACCGATTGCAAACTATATATAAAAGCTTTAATAATACCTGCAAACGCGTTTTGACACGTTTGAATTGCTTTGCATACGAAACAAATAGAACGAAAGTTTTATTTGCTGTGTAGTCTAAAAGTTCAATATTACGTTTGCGGAAGATATGCAGCTGGGGTGTGCACAATGCCTATAAATATAGTCAGCGGTCTATAATTGATTAATGGTGGTTTTTCGACAAAGAGAGTGCTTCCAAAAGTGCACAAAATAATTCTTAAGTGTCACGCAATGTTACCTACCGATTGCAAACTATATATAGAAGCTTTAATAATACCTGCAAACGCTTTCTGACACGTTTGAATTGCTTTGCATACGAAACAAATAGAACGAAAATTTTATTTGCTGTGTAGGCTAAAAGTTCAATATTACGTTTGCGGAAGATATGCAGCTGGGGTGTGCACAATGCCTATAAATATAGTCAGCGGTCTATAATTGATTAATGGTGGTTCTTCGACAAAGAGAGTGCTTCCAAAAGTGCACAAAATAATTCTTAAGTGTCACGCAATGTTACCTACCGATTGCAAACTATATATAAAAGCTTTAATAATACCTGCAAACGCTTTCTGACATGTTTGAATTGCTTTGCATTCGAAACAAATAGAACGAAAATTTTATTTGCTGTGTAGTCTAAAAGTTCAATATTACGTTTGCGAAAGATATGCAACTGGGGTGTGCACAATGCCTATAAATATAGTCAGCGGTCTATAATTAATTAACTGTGGTTCCTCGACAAAGAGAGTGCTTCCAAAAGTGCACAATTTAATTCTTAGCTGTCTCGCAATGTTACCTACCGATTGCAAACTATATATAAAAGCTTTAATAATACCTGCAAACGCGTTTTGACACGTTTGAATTGCTTTGAATACGAAACAAATAGAACGAAAATTGTATTTGCTGTGTCGTCTAAAAGTTCAATATTACGTTTGCGAAAGATATGCGACTGGGGTGTGCACAATGCCTATAAATATAGTCAGCGGTCTATAATTAATTAACTGTGGTTCCTCGACAAAGAGAGTGCTTCCAAAAGTGCACAATTTAATTCTTAGCTGTCACGCAATGTTACCTACCGATTGCAAACTATATATAAAAGCTTTAATAATACCTGCAAACGCGTTTTGACACGTTTGAATTGCTTTGCATACGAAACAAATAGAACGAAAATTTTATTTGCTGTGTAGTCTAAAAGTTCAATATTACGTTTGCGGAAGATATGCGACTGGGGTGTGCACAATGCCTATAAATATAGTCAGCGGTCTATAATTAATTAACTGTGGTTCCTCGACAAAGAGAGTGCTTCCAAAAGTGCACAATTTAATTCTTAGCTGTCACGCAATGTTACCTACCGATTGCAAACTATATATAAAAGCTTTAATAATACCTGCAAACGCGTTTTGACACGTTTGAATTGCTTTGAATACGAAACAAATAGAACGAAAATTGTATTTGCTGTGTCGTCTAAAAGTTCAATATTACGTTTGCGAAAGATATGCGACTGGGGTGTGCACAATGCCTATAAATATAGTCAGCGGTCTATAATTAATTAACTGTGGTTCCTCGACAAAGAGAGTGCTTCCAAAAGTGCACAATTTAATTCTTAGCTGTCACGCAATGTTACCTACCGATTGCAAACTATATATAAAAGCTTTAATAATACCTGCAAACGCGTTTTGACACGTTTGAATTGCTTTGCATACGAAACAAATAGAACGAAAATTTTATTTGCTGTGTAGTCTAAAAGTTCAATATTACGTTTGCGAAAGATATGCGACTGGGGTGTGCACAATGCCTATAAATATAGTCAGCGGTCTATAATTAATTAACTGTGGTTCCTCGACAAAGAGAGTGCTTCCAAAAGTGCACAATTTAATTCTTAGCTGTCACGCAATGTTACCTACCGATTGCAAACTATATATAAAAGCTTTAATAATACCTGCAAACGCGTTTTGACACGTTTGAATTGCTTTGCATACGAAACAAATAGAACGAAAATTTTATTTGCTGTGTAGTCTAAAAGTTCAATATTACGTTTGCGGAAGATATGCAACTCGGGTGTGCACAATGCCTATAAATATAGTCAGCGGTCTATAATTAAGTAACTGTGGTTCCTCGACAAAGAGAGTGCTTCCAAAAGTGCACAATTTAATTCTTAGCTGTCACGCAATGTTACCTACCGATTGCAAACTATATATAAAAGCTTTAATAATACCTGCAAACGCGTTTTGACACGTTTGAATTGCTTTGAATAGGAAACAAATGGAACGAAAATTGTATTTGCTGTGTAGTCTAAAAGTTCAATATTACGTTTGCGGAAGATATGCAACTGGGGTGTGCACAATGCCTATAAATATAGTCAGCGGTCTATAATTGATTAATGGTGGTTCTTCGACAAAGAGAGTGCTTCCAAAAGTGCACAAAATAATTCTTAAGTGTCACGCAATGTTACCTAACGATTGCAAACTATATATAGAAGCTTTAATAATACCTGCAAACGTTTTCTGACACGTTGAATTGCTTTGCATACGAAACAAATAGAACGAAAATTTTATTTGCTGTGTAGGCTAAAAGTTCAATATTACGTTTGCGGAAGATATGCAGCTGGGGTGTGCACAATGCCTATAAATATAGTCAGCGGTCTATAATTGATTAATGGTGGTTCTTCGACAAAGAGGGTGCTTCCAAAAGTGCACAAAATAATTCTTAAGTGTCACGCAATGTTACCAACCGATTGCAAACTATATATAAAAGCTTTAATAATACCTGCAAACGCGTTTTGACACGTTTGAATTGCTTTGCATACGAAACAAATAGAACGAAAATTTTATTTGCTGTGTAGTCTAAAAGTTCAATATTACTTTTGCGGAAGATATGCAGCTGGGGTGTGCACAATGCCTATAAATATAGTCAGCGGTCTATTATTGATTAATGGTGGTTCTTCGACAAAGAGAGTGCTTCCAAAAGTGCACAAATAATTCTTAAGTGTCACGCAATGTTACCTACCGATTGCAAACTATATATAAAAGCTTTAATAATACCTGCAAACGCTTTCTGACATGTTTGAATTGCTTTGCATACGAAACAAATAGAACGAAAATTTTATTTGCTGTGTAGGCTAAAAGTTCAATATTACGTTTGCGGAAGATATGCAGCTGGGGTGTGCACAATGCCTATAAATATAGTCAGCGGTCTATAATTGATTAATGGTGGTTCTTCGACAAAGAGAGTGCTTCCAAAAGTGCACAAAATAATTCTTAAGTGTCACGCAATGTTACCAACCGATTGCAAACTATATATAAAAGCTTTAATAATACCTGCAAACGCGTTTTGACACGTTTGAATTGCTTTGCATACGAAACAAATAGAACGAAAATTTTATTTGCTGTGTAGGCTAAAAGTTTAATATTACGTTTGCGGAAGATATGCAACTGGGGTGTGCACAATGCCTATAAATATAGTCAGCGGTCTATAATTGATTAATGGTGGTTCTTCGACAAAGAGAGTGCTTCCAAAAGTGCACAAAATAATTCTTAAGTGTCACGCAATGTTACCTACCGATTGCAAACTATATATAGAAGCTTTAATAATACCTGCAAACGCTTTCTGACACGTTTGAATTGCTTTGCATACGAAACAAATAGAACGAAAATTTTATTTGCTGTGTAGGCTAAAAGTTCAATATTACGTTTGCGGAAGATATGCAGCTGGGGTATGCACAATGCCTATAATATAGTCAGCGGTCTATAATTGATTAATGGTGGTTCTTCGACAAAGAGAGTGCTTCCAAAAGTGCACAAAATAATTCTTAAGTGTCACGCAATGTTACCAACCGATTGCAAACTATATATAAAAGCTTTAATAATACCTGCAAACGCGTTTTGACACGTTTGAATTGCTTTGCATACGAAACAAATAGAACGAAAATTTTATTTGCTGTGTAGGCTAAAAGTTCAATATTACGTTTGCGGAAGATATGCAGCTGGGGTGTGCACAATGCCTATAAATATAGTCAGCGGTCTATTATTGATTAATGGTGGTTCTTCGACAAAGAGAGTGCTTCCAAAAGTGCACAAAATAATTCTTAAGTGTCACGCAATGTTACCAACCGATTGCAAACTATATATAAAAGCTTTAATAATACCTGCAAACGCGTTTTGACACGTTTGAATTGCTTTGCATACGAAACAAATAGAACGAAAATTTTATTTGCTGTGTAGGCTAAAAGTTCAATATTACGTTTGCGGAAGATATGCAGCTGGGGTGTGCACAATGCCTATAAATATAGTCAGCGGTCTATAATTGATTAATGGTGGTTCTTCGACAAAGAGAGTGCTTCCAAAAGTGCACAAAATAATTCTTAAGTGTCACGCAATGTTACCAACCGATTGCAAACTATATATAAAAGCTTTAATAATACCTGCAAACGCGTTTTGACACGTTTGAATTGCTTTGCATACGAAACAAATAGAACGAAAATTTTATTTGCTGTGTAGGCTAAAAGTTCAATATTACGTTTGCGGAAGATATGCAGCTGGGGTGTGCACGATGCCTATAAATATAGTCAGCGGTCTATAATTGATTAATGGTGGTTCTTCGACAAAGAGAGTGCTTCCAAAAGTGCACAAAATAATTCTTAAGTGTCACGCAATGTTACCTACCGATTGCAAACTATATATAGAAGCATTAATAATACCTGCAAACGCTTTCTGACACGTTTGAATTGCTTTGCATACGAAACAAATAGAACGAAAATTTTATTTGCTGTGTAGGCTAAAAGTTCAATATTACGTTTGCGGAAGATATGCAGCTGGGGTGTGCACAATGCCTATAAATATAGTCAGCGGTCTATAATTGATTAATGGTGGTTCTTCGACAAAGAGAGTGCTTCCAAAAGTGCACAAAATAATTCTTAAGTGTCACGCAATGTTACCAACCGATTGCAAACTATATATAAAAGCTTTAAT
>CALNHX010012981.1:0-21016 GCA_940337035.1 Agriotes lineatus
ATATGTAAATTATTACTTTTATCTTTTGCACATAAAACAAGTGGAAGTTATGACACTAATTATTTAAAAAAATTAAAAGTAACTAGTGGTAAAATATCTTAACGTTCGAAATTATACTGAAACAATAAAAGGAAACACTTGGTAATTCGAATTAAATCAATTTGCAAATAAAAAATTTTTGCAGACGGTATTTGATTTCAGCGCCTACGGAAGTACTTTCAAAGGTAAATGAGCATGCCACGCGTATCGCACCCGTCAATCGCACTCTGCTACGGAATTGTGCCTGTTGTTTCCCATAGTTGTCAAGTGTAAATCCTAAGCTATGTACAAACTAGTAATTATATATATTCCGCTGTTAAAGCAAAAATAGACAAATTTCTATTTTGTAAAAACACTCACTCTGTATATATTTGACCGAAATTTTCTGGGTGCCATGCCAGGTAGACATATAATGCGCATGCAAAATATCCTCTTCCTCCAACAAATAGTTGAGAAAGTGAGACAACCGGTAATTCGTCATCTAGGGACCCTGAAACGAGAAAATTTGAAAAAATCTAGGAAGGTGATTTTTTCGCGATTACAATACTTCCTTTGTTTTTTAGACGAGGAAAGAAAAAAGGCAAATTGTAGTTAGTCATCAACAAATACTATTGCAGCAATAACGCAATATATCGACATAGAAAAACCATGGTATATGGTATATTACAAGATTACTAAAAAGATCTGATTTATTTTAAAAACAGGGTTACCTACATTAGAACTTTAAATTGTAGAAGGGGGAGGGCTAAAAGTTCTTAGACAACAGTTACGTTAGACATGTCATTTGTTTAATAAACATAAAAAACTTGCTGTGTTCGGTTTTGAAACCAGTCACCCGGTATATATTCATTGATTTTGAAGTATAGCCAGCAATGAACTTACAACTTAAAGTTGTTTACTACCAACTGAAAACTGCTAAAGTGCTTCCGAAAGATATCTAGAACAATACACAGAAAAATAGCAGCAACATCCATTCTATTTCTAAAATAGTTGAAATATCGAGTTCTGTGGAAAGATATGAGAAGTAATAAGACTACACACAAAACATACGCACACATATGAGTTGGAGGTAGTACAATAGGCTCATTGAGGTGGCAATACGTGTAAACCTTGTTCACCATGCATGCAAAAAAGCTGCCGCATAAAAGTATCATACCTAATCTCAGCCAAGAACTTAATAAAACATTGGGTAGTGCGAAAGATTTCAAGTAACGAAAAATAACGCATAAACAAGCTACTTTATAAAAGAATCGCCAAGTAACAAAGTTAAAATCGCTAGAAAGCTCTGCGTAAAATTACAACGCTCTTTGAAGAAGCGGAATAATAATAAATGTTAAAGGTTTTGAGGAAATTTTCAATATTATAAAAACATTTCCTTGCATAAAAAGCATAATAAATCATTAAATAATAAATTATAGTATAGATTTAGAAGGTTTCTATCTGTATTATACAAACGTTCACAGTCACAGGATGGAATAGAAAATTGGTAGCTATCGGCTACGTGATCAAGCAGGAATTGGTAAAGGTTATAAATAACTTATTTTATCATCTAATGGCAATGAGAACCGTAACTGAAAAATTAACCATCACCATATAGCTTGAATTGATGATCTACAATAAAGCCTTTCACACTAAGATTTTGAGCAATACTGAATACAATATAGTCTTATAAACAGCAAGTGCCTGAATTTAGTAATAAATATGTAATTTCTAATGAATTTTTGTTGATTTAAAAAAAACTGCTGCTCATATGTTTATTTTGAATGAAGGCAATCTTAATTCAAGGAACGTTGGATTGGTTTGGTACATTAAATGAGTTATTGACAGTACAAGTGATATCAACAGACAAATTAAAATTGAAATCATGCCAAGGAATCTTAATGAAACCAAAAATAGGGATATTCAATTCTAACATTTTATTTAGGAAAAGAATGAACGAGGTGAACAGCTCCATTCCGATAATTTAAAAATGATGGGCGAACGATATCATTTATTTAATATTTTCTCAGAACATTTGCGAGAACGTAATCGAGTATTCCTATTTTTTAAATTGCTTTTTTCACAGACTACTTTCATTCATTGAATATATTGGAAGCAAATAGAAAGACTCTGCTATAATTTTCCCTTCTCTAGACGTGTTTACTTCTAACCTGTTAATTGTAGGTGTAAAATTAATTTTATAATATTTCATAAGATTAAATGAGGTTTTACATTTTGAAGGGAGCCAGCGTGGTCGAGCGGTTAAGGAGCTCGACTGCAATTCCACGTTACGGGGTTCAATTCCCACATCTGGAAAATGGCGTGGGGCCCACCCAGTCGCTTTAAAAATTAGGTACCGAAACTACTATGTTGAAGTAGGGAAAGTAAAGCAGTTGTCAAAGGCGTGGTGTTAACCACATCACCTAGTACGCCATTAACGGTGTGCTAGACGACTGGATTTCGGAACAAGATATTTCAGTGGCTCTAACCTCTGAGGCGATATTCCTGCGTGTGGAATGAAGCGCAATGAACTTTACGCTTTAAATAGCTAGTATCTAAAACGCGAATATACAATTCGATTTAGACACAAATACATCTTTGAACATTAGTATTTCTGTGTTTTTAATTAGCAAACATTTAAATAGTCTTGAGAAGCAAATGATAACTATTTTAAAAACAATATCAGCGTATATTTGTGGAAAGAACTATACACATATGGAAATGGTAAAGATCTCAAAGCAGTAAACTCAGCTTTCTTGGTATAATTAATACTATATCCATTATTTTATAATACTGTAGTATATTCTTCACAGGATGGGTTTTATTCTAATTCTATTATAAATTACGTTCCTGTTGCTTCAAAATCTAAGCGCTCCGAGTTTTTCGTTTCCCTAGTACCTACATAATCGACGAGATCCAATTTATTAACTTTACTGCATCAACTAACTCTAGTAATATGTAGTTCGTTCCGTCCTTTGTTGGAATTTAATCAATGATTTTATTGGAAATAATAAAAGCTAAATATTATTAGCAATTTGTACTCGTAATGTTCGTCTTAAGTGACTGAAAGTATAAATTAATAATATACGTTGGTAATTGCGAAAGGAGTGATAATTTTTTACAATTTTGATACTGCAAATGTATTTTTATGACAAAGGCAATCTGACAAGCCAATGTTGACATGCTTAGAAGTTATCTACTTTGTAGGCGAAATGTCTTCTGAAGCTGAAATTAAAAGTGCGGTTTGTGCATTTTTACAAGGAATGACCGAAGTATTTCCAAAAGGTTTGGACTTTTTCTAAGCAGATTCTGGATTTTAGTTTGTAAATTCGTGTTTGCAAGCGATGAAAGAAAGCCGCATTATCGGGTGGTTTAGAGATTTGACTGCGGTTGTATTGCGTGTTGTTGTGTTATTGACAGGTGATTTCACTGAAAGCGCTTGACGGACTGCTGGTGGATAATATGTGTCTGACTGGAATCACAACCGACTGGAATATATACTGTTTATTTCTCATTGGATTTGCAGAGTTCAATATCGCAACGGTTTTGTACAACCTACCAAATGTGGTGTTTAACGTTTGATAATTTATAGTGACAATTTAAGTTGGATCACCACGAAAATGCAACTAGTAATATTTTAGTTAATACAAAGCACGTTTAATTTAAATATATATATAAAAGTCTTCATATATTTTGTGTTTTACTAATATGTAACTTGACGATGTAGCTATTTATCACTATCTTTCTATCGCTATATATGTGCTATATCGCTTCTTAAATACAAACTCACAAGGGGTCACAACCGACTGCAAACATAAAAACGTACATAATACGTATAAGCATGTATAAAAGCAGTTTCTACTCAGTTATTGCAGATTCGTACCCTCTTTAAGGCATAAATGTAGGATTTCTGGCAATAGAAAAGAACCTCTTCAACAAGTCGTTTAAAATACAGAAATGCATCTCATATAATTAGCCCCATTCTATAAAAACCTATAAATCCCTATTCTAGAAACAGATTTAAGAATCCAGACTAGACTTTCAACCAAAGACGAAGATTAGCAATTATTGGAACCTGGAAAATATAGATGTTATCCAAGAATTTAAGAATCCCAAAAATTAATAATATCAAGCGATATAAACGGAAAGACCGGAACGAAAGAAAATAACAACACGGTTGGGCCATTTGGAAAGAAAGTTGCCAACGACAATAGAGAAAGGATAACAGAGTTCTGTAAAATAAAAAAACCACTGAATCACTAATGGAGTCTACCGGCACAAAAAACATACATAAATGTAATAAAGATCTTATCTTATCTTATATTCTCTTATACAGGGGTAAAGAAGACTAGAAACCTTAAATACGTAATTGACTATATCATAATAAAGAACAACACTAGAATCAGAATAAAAGATGTTTGATTTAGAAGAAGAGCAAAGTGTGTCACGAATCACAAACTACTAGTACATAAAACGGAGTTGTATAAATAAAACGGAAAAAAATAAAATGGACGATGAGAAATGTAAAATACGTCCCCTGCAAAATAAGGACACTTAACCAGAAATTAATATAATTTAGCTATGTTGATCTTAAGATATTTATAGGCATATAAAACGCAGCATAAAAGTGGCTATACTTGTGGCATTAGAATTAGTAAAAAAAACACACAAAAAAGCACAAATTATACTTGAGCGAGTATACAACACAAACAATTCAGGAGAAAAGAATCTATACAGTAAATGGCTAAGCTTTAAAAGACAAGATAATCTACTAGAATTCAGGATAGAGGATAGAGAAGTGGAAAGACTGATAACAAGAGAAAACACAAGGAATGGAAAAGAGCGTGTTTAAAGGTAGAGCAGTATATTGGTGATGCAAGCAGTTCAGAGTCATGGCGACTACTCAAACTGCTCACAACAAATTCAAAAGAAAAAGGCATATACAGGATATTTGCGGATCGCTAGACAGTCCGCAACATCATTAATAATAGAGATCTAACAAAAGTTCTTTATTTTAAATGCCAGCATACAACCTACAAACTGTTTTTAGATATTTGAAATCAGTGCTAAAACTACTTTATGATAATGTATTTAAACTAAAAATTTGCAACTTACTATTTTTTTAAATAAAAAAATATTTACCTAAAGTATGCCAATACTTATGCAAAATCATTAACAATCGAACAACAAATGCAAAACAAATTCTACTTGGCTCTAAAAATCGTCTATGGCCCAATTATCGCACAAAACGTACTAAAACAATTAAAAACTATATTATATAAATGGAACAATATGTGTTTCATCACAGTTGCAAAACTACATTAAAAGAGCTTTCCAAGGATATACGATATTCGCTATTTCGCTTAAAATTAATGCTTAAAAAATCAAATATACGTAATTCAAAAATAATATTGTCCCATCTGAAGAGACATGGTTGTTAATTGTTTACTATGTGTGTTGCGATAATTTAGTAATGAGGAACTTTTAGAGCGAAGTGGAATTTGTTTTGCATTTTTTGTTCGATTTTCAATGATTTTGCGTAAGCCGGCCTACCACATTTTTTCAATAAAAAAAATAAGGTCAAAATTTTTGTTTAAGCTTGCCATTATAAAACACTGATTTTAAAATCGAAATATATACGGGGTGTTCAATTTAAAAGATCAAAATCGTGTATTACTGCGTAAAAATAGGAGGCCATGACTTAAATTGGTTTACGTCAATTTGTAGGTTTTATACTGGAATTTAAAATTAGTCCAGATCCGATATATCTATTATTAACTGTCTAGTGATTTACAAATGCCTTGTATACTATACATACAAATAGACCAATGGAAAAAAATTATCAAAATGGCTCACCGAAAAAAGACCTGAATTCGTAGAACAGATGGAGAACAATGCTAACATAGAACATGAAGACTTAATAATAACTCAAAAAGAAATTAATAGAGGAACAAAAACAATGAAGAATAATACGTCAGTAGGTCCCGGAAGGTAAAGTTTTCCTTCATTCAATTGTTTTTGTTACAGCGGCCGCCTAAAGTTCAGCACTTATTTACATGAAATCGTTAATATCTTCAACCGAATTTTGGTTAGACACATATAACTTTATATCAAAATGGTTAGTATTTTAATACAAAACTTCTAAGCTATCTCAATATAGGTTATTCTATTTTAGAAAAGGAAGTTTGATTTGCCACTTTTTTGAGCTGTCCTTTTTAAATGCACAATATTTATGTAACTCTCATAGTTTTAGACAAATCTTTCAGTCTCCCCTCCACCCTCCCATTGTAGCCGAATCCTGTATACACCACACAACAACTAATACAAAAAAGCAAGCAACTAACAGAGATGTACTCTGTAACTCTGGAAAGCCATGCATGAAATATGAATTAAAAGAGAAACGATTCAGACAATAAAAGTATTATCTGATGTATAACGTTGCTAATTCTGTTCAAAATATATGTAGAATACAAATACAAAATCTGTAAAAGGCTTTACTCAGAACTTCGCTCGCAAGAACGTTAACAGTAAAAAATTTTAAAATTAAATTAAACGAAGAGTAAAATAGCTTACCGTTCCTAATAATAGTGAAAGAATAAAAACCATTCCGTAATACGAATTATATTAACTTTCAAATAAAGGAAAACATTACCGGCGATGGAATTCGAACTTCAGCTTCTGCGAATACGATTCCAAACGCTAGGCTGCCACGCAGCGCCCTTGTATCTCTGCGATGCAGCTGCATTACACACAACGTACTTATTTGTTGCTTTGTTTGCCTCCTACATGTCTACATTGTTCTTGATTTCAAACCAAGTAGACATATCATCTGCATGCAAAATATCGTCTTCCTCCAACAAATAGTTTTTGAGTTATACCGGCAATAGGAAGACAGACAGACTGACGGACGGACGGGCGAAATTGAAAAAACCTGTTTTTCGTCATCTAAGGATTCTTAAACGTGAAGATCTGAAGATATCTCGGAAGGTGATTCGTTCGTGATTACAATACTTCCTTAGGAAGACAAAGGGCGAAAAAAGTTGGTTCCTAGTACGTAGAGAATGTAGAGAATGAAACACTAGCAAATTTTCACGATACGTAGGTGCTTATTACAAAGATAAGCGCATGCTTGACGAAAATATTCGAATACACCTCGTATACGTATGACAGCTTTTACTGAGGTGAGCACTAAAACCATAACAGAAATATGTTGAAGCATAAAGATGCAACAAATAATCACTATGTACGTATATAGTTAATACTAATAATGAGCAAACGTATATAAGGCCCATGTAAATCCACAATAAGAACAACAGTAATTTTGGAGAAGTTTAAAGCTGAGCCGTCAGAACGGAAGATAATATTGACAGTTTTTTAAGATGCCCGAGGCATATTGTTCATCGAGTTTTTGGAACCAGATAACACTGTTAAAGCTAGTAGCTATTGTGAAACCTTGAAAAAACTGAAAACAACTTTAAGAGAAAAAATACCGGAACTAGTGGCAAAAAATTTACTTTCTCCAGGATACGCCCACAATGCAGCGCTTACCCAGGATTTCCTAAAGAAATTGTGCTGGACAGTAATAAAACACTCTCCTTACAGTTCTGATTTGGCGCCCGCTGATTATTTTTTCTTTAGCTCCCTCGAAAAAGTGCTAAGAGGAATTGGTTTTGTAAGCGCCGAACTCCAACAGACAGCACACGGTCATGGGTGCGCACTGAACCGACGGAGTACTACGATGGACGAATACGATTATTACGCGTTGGCAAAAGTGGATAGATTTGGACGTGGATTACATAGTACTTATTTATGTACCAAGGGCATTACGAAGATGTTTATGCCGGCTCAAAGGTGACAAATCCGAGGGCATGTGACCCGCAGGCTTGAAAGTCGCCCGAAGGTATAAACATTGAGTAATGCCCGTGATTGGTTAGAAATTTGACGATAGTAACCGATAATGCCCGCCTGGGTATTATGTACCCACTATGCCTTGTATCCCAGATATTAAGAATCAATAATGCACTAGCAAGACAAAAAATAATCGAAAATTAATTGTAGTTTTCAATAGCAATCTTTGTTTCATATTTATTCTAAGAAACTTTATTTAAAAAATCATTCCGGGAATATATCAAACAATTTTCGTAATTCAAGGTCGTTAGCCGATTTTTAAACATATAAATAAGTGCGACCTTCAAAGGCGGCGGCGCTTGCATCTGTACCTGTAGAACAATCTTGAAGGATTGCGGATGAGCGGAGCGAAAAGAGATAATCGCATTTTCCTGGGCGACAAACTAATATGCATCTGTAATGGATTGAAGTGTATAAAAACGAAATTTTTGGCCATAAAGGTACAAAGGAATCTAGAACTAAAAATCTGTAAATGGGTTTACATCGAACTTCCCTCGCGCAAATTAGATCAATTTGCAAATTTAAACAATGCATCCCGCTGGGGTTTGAACCCGCCGCATCTGCATAGCGATCGTAACCGCATCTGCGTAGCGATCGTAACCGCATCGATAAGTCGACCAGCGCCATCCAGCCTTATTGAAATGAGTGCGGCGCGCACCTCTATTTAACGGAAAGGTCTTATTGTTGAAACGTTTAGACTCTTTTGTGGCATCGTCCTGTATCTGTTGAGTCCTATTTTTGGCAAGTGTAAAGCCTGACCTATGTGAAAATTATTACTTCCTTCTCATTCAAAATTAACGCAAAAAGAAACAAAATTTAATTTTTTTGAGGTGCTTACTCTGTATATATTTGTCTGAAATTTTCACGGTTTTATGCCGGGTATATACAGGGTAATTTTTAAGTTGATTTTTTCCGTTTGCCAGGATATAAAGCATTTTTTCATTTACCACTTTTCCGCAAAGGCAGCTGGACAATTTTATTTTTGCTTATCTCTGTTGTTAAGCAATGACCTGTCAACTAGTTTTCCTTAGTAACTTTACTAATATTATTGTTACTATAATGGCTCATGTTTAGTCAAATAATGAATTAGTGAATATGCTTATTATTTACTGGGAGTGTCGTCAAAATGCCGCTGCCGCATCGCTTGTATACGCGGAACGTTATGTGTAGAAGCGAATAGTGATAATTTTTAACATATCATTTAAGTTACTTTAATTTTAGTTTAATTTTTGTTAAGTAATTTTAGTTCTTAATTTGCAACTTTAACACCCTGTATCTCTGTTAGTTTTGATATTTCGCAAAAGTGGTAAATAAAAAAAAAGCTTATTCTTTTAAGTTTCATATCCTGGTAAGAGGACAGAATCAACTAAAAAATCATCCTATATATACTGCTCCACAAATGAACTGGACCATTTGCATATATTGGTGCAATTTTAAAAAATATTTTCGAAAAGGGCAGTCATGACATTTTTGGTAACCTTTCATGAATGTGTCAATATAAAAAGCATTTCTTTTCATAATTTGGTTTCAAGAAAACTAAGTCCATTAATAAAATATTATCATTTTAAAATTTTTAATTTTGCCCAAATGTTGATAGCACATTGCATACAAAGTATGCCAAATCGTTGCCAAACACCTTTAAACGTTCCGAAGAGCCTCAAAGAACTATTAATTAATCTTTTTTTGTGATTCCTTTTATTTCTGTGAAATAGAGTTTTTTATAATTTTATTATTTTTTAATTTTATTAATATGATTTTGTTAATTCTTCAGTTGATATTTGAGGATAGTGCAATTAAATATGCTTAATGTGAGTATACTATAGAACAAAAGCTATTTTGTGATGCAATGTAATAAATACAATTTTTATGGGTGGTTCAGTTCATTTGTGGAGCAGTATATACAATGTGTATGCAAAGTATCATCCTCCTCCGAAAAATAGTTTTTGAGTTATACCGCCAACAGTCAGACATACAGAGTGACAGACAGACAGACAGACGGACAGACACACATACAGACAGACAGACAGACAGACGGAATTAAGAAAACCTGTTTTTCGTCATCTAGGAACCATGAAATGTGAAGATCTGAAGAAATCTCGGAAGGTGATTTTTTTCGTGATTACAATATTTCCTTCGTCTTTCAGACGAGGGAAGTTAAAACATACGCAAAACTCTTTTAGCTTACCTCGCAGGTGCATATATACTTTGTGAGAGGACGCGACTTATAGGTAATGGACACAAACATGAACAATTATTATTAGATGCTTAAGTTTTTCGTTTGAATTTAGTAATTACGATATGCAGAAGGTTTTTTCCCCAATGTAAGGAATTGTTGCACGTGCAGGCATATTAATGATAGATTAAGGTTCGGCCCACAGCTGCGACTGCGGGCGTATTAAGTTACACACACAGGGCCCTGAACCGTAGAGTTTTTTGCTTTCAGCTTAATAGTGAATTATGTGGCCACATAATTCACACTTTTCTTACAGGAAACTGGAGATATTTGGGCATAGTCTAATTGGGAAATTCGTCACGCGGCGAAAGCCAAATAGGGATTAAAGTGGCAATTTACGACTCAGGGTGTTAGTCACCCACATCGAGGGCACCGAAAATATTATAATACGATTTAAATTGCGGTAGAAATACTGCGTCATAATGGAAACATTATGATTGGATGATTACCCAGCGGAAACGCTGTGATTGGATATGGGGTGGAAACACCACTGTATTCCCGAGAGGGGATACCCACTGCGAGCGGCTATTTAAAGGGAAACTCGAGGGAGTCGGAGAACAGTTTTTGGGCACCTTACTTGATCCCTAATTCCGCGGTTGTCGCTACATTTTAATCAACGGGCGAGATCCTCGCTACTGAAGGTTAAGGGCAGACGACGGTGGTTTTCCTTATCCCTAATTCCGCGGTTGTCGCTACATTTTAATCAACGGGCGAGATCCTCGCTACTGAAGGTTAAGGGCAGACGACGGTGGTTTTCCTTATCCCTGATTCCGCGGTTGTCGCTACATTTTAATCGGCGGGCGAGCTTCTCGCTACTGCAGGTTAAGGGCAGACGACGGTGGTTTTCCTTATCTCTAATTGCGCGGTTGTCGCTACAGCAGGTGGAGAGCAGCGGCGCAATTTCCTTCACTGATAAATTTCCTTTACAAACTCTCAAGTCCGTCCTTGCACTGACTAAGTCACCGTATTGCTATTATTACACCAAAAATTGAAGAGCATTACATTTCCCATTAGACTGTGCCCACTGCAGAAAGGTAAAGGGAACAATTTGATTGTTAAATTTAGTTTTATATACGAGAGTATAGGGTTTATTGCTTTAATAAATGTATAAAGCGTTTTTGGCGTTTTATTTCATTAAAGTGTGTGTATGAGCCTACTTAAATGAAGAACTTGCAGTTACAAGGGTTATAAGAACCCTAAGGGTACACAAGTTACGAGAACTTGTTTAAAGCATTCATAAAATCTGCTAAATTAAAACAAAGTGATGTACACAACGTAGGGGGTTATAGATCACTACAGGCCATCAGAAGACAACGACGTGCGCATTTACGACACCACAAGTCTGTCTCATTACAGAAATTTGGTGCCGTGACCAGGATTTAAGTCAGATAAAAGGCTCACACTCACACAATGGAAAATAATATCGAGGTGACGGACATAACTCCAGAACAAGTAGTCGGGGAAGACAACGAAGAAAACGAAATTGATGCAGAGGTGCGCACAGTAACTGTGCCAAATTGGTTTTTTGAATGGGCAGAAGCCCATCAAACGATCGAACAAGAACAACAAACCGCTCTTAAGGATTTTATGGTAGGAATGATGACCAAGGTGCAAAAGATGGCGGAATCAGTATCACTAATGAATTCCGCAACTACAAGTTCAATAGGTGCATCCGACGCAAGAAAATTGAAGCCAAGCAACGAAGATGATGGTGAAAGAAGGTCCGAAGGCGAAAACCAATCCCATATTACAAACGAGCTGGATATGCAGACAACTAGTACACCTGAGACGACACTTGTAACCAGTAACACCGCAGAGGAGAAAACACTAAGGCAGCCTTCAACATCAAGCAGTGCGCCTAACTACTCTATGTTACCACCATTACCATGGCAACACCCGTTTTTACTAGCAACATTACCTGAAAAGCCGATTTTCAGAGGAAATTCTGAACAAAACCCAGTTGATTTCTTAGATCAGCTAAAAATGTACTGCGATAGATTGAAACTGGATTCCCAGCAACAGCTAGAAATAGCGTTAGAGTCCCTGAGAGGCCCAGCTCGCCATTGGAAGGCAATTTACGAAAGTAAATGGAAAACCTTTGGAGAATTCAAAGAAGATTTTTTGTACACCTTCTGGTCAGAATTAGAACAATCATCATTTAGAAATGAGTTAAATTCGGCGAAATGGAGACCGGGGGGCAAACAAACCATGCTAGAACATTTTTCATTTTTTGTCAGTCGTGCACGGAGATTAACACCTTCAATTCCAGAACAGCTGTTATTGTCTGATATAATGAAACATTTTCCGGACAAGATTCGTTCACTCTGGGAAATATGTAAAAGCTCAGAGTTAACGGATGCAGCAGAATTCCTGCGAAAACAGGATTCGATTAATTGCGATACTAAAAGCTTCAAAAGTAGGCCGAATCCTGATCCATATATTCAAACCGTTATGACATCTGATACTTATCGCCAAGGACACTTCGGGCGCCCAGACCGGCGAAGATATACAAACAACACGACATTCCGAAAAATCAACCGTTATGATGGCGGTAATAAATATTTCAAAGCAGCCCCATACCATAAATCAGAGACACAAGCGCGTGCCACCTTTCAAAATAATAAGCAGAACAACCAAGGACCCGAGCAGCAAAAAAACTCCATGAGGGGCGGCGGTCTACTACGACGATAAATGCCGCCCGGAACGAATTATTGCCGTATCGGTCAAATACCGAATTACCACAGCGCCCTCAAGGCAAGGCGATAGGAAACACCAACGAATTTTGGCCAGCTGTTAATGTAATTAAAAGGAAACCAAATGAAAAAAATTATTTAAGAAGTAATAAAGGAAACCTGCCAAGAGCTCAGCTCGTTTGGCAATACGAATTCTTTCCGTGGACCATTCAAAGGACCCCAGTAACCATAAAGGTGTTGTCCCTGCAGGGGGCGGCTACAACTGAAATGGAAGGTGCGGAAATTGACTCGGGAAAACAATTACGTGTTTTACCAGAGATATTGGTACTCGGACCTTCTGGTAAATTATTGGCATTACTAGACACCGGTAGCGAAGTTACATGCATATGCGAGGACGAGTTTAATAATGTTATTGCTTCAAATACAAAAATCGAAGTACTACCAGTTCCATCGTTACAGCTAAGAGGGGCAGTTGGGAAACCAACATCTCGTATAAAACTACAGGCGTTAATACCGTTAGAATTCCAAGGATTTCATTTATACGTTGAATGTCTAGTTATTAAAAATTTAGTTAAGCCATTAATATTAGGATCAGATTGGTTGACACGGTATTCGGCTGTCATTTATTATAATCAACGGGAATTGCAAATTACGACTTTTCCGGGAAAGACACTAACAATTCCTTTTTACTCAGACAACAATTTCACTACAGATAACAGCGAATTCTTTACCGAGGAAACGCCCATGTTAGCCGCTATTAACACTCAAGTTGCAGAATCTGAAGAAGCTCTACACGAAAAAGCAAGAAAAACTGACTTGAGCACAAGCCAACAAAAAGAACTCTTCGAAATTTTAAAGAATTTTCAACAGATATTTTCGAAGCAACCTGGGCTAACCCATCTATATGAGCATGAAATACGGATGAGAGATGACAAACCCTTTGTACGGCGTTCGTATCCGGTACCTTTTGCACTACGACCCGCAGTGGAAGTAGCCATTAATGAAATGCTGGAACTAGGAATAATAAAACGCGAACCTACGAACTACGTCAGTCCCCTTATAGTAGTTAAAAAGAAAGATAACACGGTAAGAATTTGTTTGGATGCAAGACACCTGAATGAGCACATGATTGCCGACTGCGAAACACCACCACCAGTAGAAGAGTTATTGCAGAGGTTTCATAATGTAAAGTACATAACTACAGTAGATTTACGTTCTTCATTTTGGCAAATACCGCTGGCAAAGCAATCGCAACATCTTACAGGATTTTTATATAACGGACGTAGTTTCGTGTACCAAGTTCTGCCGTTTGGTCTCCGCACTTCCGTGGGCAGTTTTTCAAGAGCTATGGATGTCATCTTAGGGCCGGAAGTCCGCGAATTTGCTATCAACTACATCGACGATCTAATAGTAGCTTCGCCGGATTTTTCCAGCCATTTAGAACATTTACAACAGGTTTTTCAACGCTTACAAAATGCAGGACTTACAGTTAATTTACAAAAATCCAATTTTATACAAAAAGAAACAAAGTTTTTGGGACACATACTCACTCCTGAAGGAGTAACAGCGGACCCGGAAAAAATAAAAGCGATTCAAGACTTTCCAGCGCCGAAGAAATTAAAGCAGTTGAGAGCATTTCTGGGCTTATGCAACTTCTACCGTAGATTTTCCTGTCAATATAGCGAGGCTACAAGAAGTTTGACGTGTTTACTAAAAAAGGATGCCAAGTGGCAGTGGGGACAAAAGGAACAAGAGGCATTTGCTAAAGTTAAGCAACTCTTTTTAAACACAGTTATGCTGATACATCCAAGGCCCGCTTTAACATTCCAAATTCAATGTGATAGCTCGGCGTATGGTCTAGGAGCAGTACTTTATCAGGAATGTGAGGATGGAACTAAAGGCGTAGTGGCGTTTGCTAGTCGCTCATTAAAAGGTCCCGAATTACGCTATACAGTAACAGAACGAGAATTGCTTAGCATTTTGTTTGCACTAAAAAAATTTAGGACTTACGTTGCTTCAACGAAAATAATAATCCACACCGATCATAGAGCCTTAAAATTTATAAAAGGATGTCAATTATTAAACGATCGATTGACACGCTGGGTATTATTCCTAGAACAGTTTGATTACGAAATTAGATACATAAAAGGTAGTGAAAACGTGGTTGCTGATGTGTTATCACGACACCCTGCAGATTTAGGAATAATAAACTTACCACGATATCAAGATCCAATTATAGCTGTCTTTTCAACACCAGGGTTGCGACAATTAAAAGGTAACCTGAAAAATCTGATACGACTACAAGAACAGGATGAATTTTTAGGAAACGTGCGACGAGCGTTGGAACGCCGAGGTAACAGCGCAGACGACAAGATTACTCGAGTTGTTGGCAATTTTAAACTTACCGATGGCATACTTCTACATGACGATAAATTTAAAAAACTCACAAGAGTGGCAGTACCTCGCAGTATAATACCGGAGCTGGTCATACAATATCACCAAGAATTTGGACACTTTGGGACGACGAAAATTTATAACGTGATAAAAAACTATTTTTATTGGAAGAATATGTATCGTGATGTAAAGAAAATAATCACTGCGTGCGACATTTGTCAAAAAACGAAGCACAGTAATCAAGTTTCAAGGGGCACAATGGCACCTGTGTTAGCAACTCAGGTGGGAGAATTAGTGGCCGTAGATTTTTATGGCCCACTACCACGTAGCAGGAGCGGTGTGACTTTTATTTTTGTTGTATTAGATGTATTCTCGAAATTTGTGAAATTATATGCAATCAGGAAGGCTACAGCCCGCGCAGCAGTGAAAAGTATTTTAGAGGATTTTGCTTATATAATCAAGCCAGCAACTATTTTGAGTGATCACGGATCTCAGTTTACGTCAAAATTATGGTATTCGAGATTGCAAGAGGCGGGAATTAGAACGACACATTCATCTATCAGGAATCCCGCGTCAAATCCATCAGAACGGGTTATGCGAGAATTGGGCCGTATTTTTAGAGTTTACTGTCACCATCAACATACCACATGGGCATTACAACTTCAAAATATTGAAACATGTTTCAACGCAATTCCACATACGAGTACGGGTTTTTCGCCTTATGAAGTAGTAAAAGGAAAGAAGGCACCAACGCATCTAGACGGTTTTCTAAGTAATGTTTTGAAGAACAAACCATTATCAATAACCGACATTCGTAAAGCAGTTCGCGAAAATTTAAAAACAAGTGCAAAACAAAGGAAATTGCAATATGATAAAAACTCTAAGGAAATTAACTACAGTGTCGGAGATTTAGTACTCCTAAAAACTAATCCTATCGCCGACACACAACAACACGTGTCAGCAAAACTACAGTTAATTTATGAAGGACCCTACAAGATTAAGTGTCAACCACACCCAAACACATGTACTATCACAGAACCTACAAGCGGACGTGTCAAAGGGACTTATAATTTCAAGAATTTACGACGGTACCTCACACATTTGCATGCGAATTCGGGCCGCAGCCAATCACGGGGAAAAGATATCCAGAAACAAAAATCGGACCAATCAAAACACAGCTCAGAACAACATCGACGGGAAATAGGGTTGATATACCGAAGTAGAGGTGCTGCACGACATTCAAAGTTAGAGAGTTCAAAGTTACAGATGGCACCGACAATAATAATACGAGGACGTAATATGAGTGACCCACGGGGAACCGGTGAGAGAAGGACAAACAAAAGAGTACATTTAAACACCATTCAGTGGTACCCCACAACAGGGTTGCGGCCATTCAGCTGGGTAGATTGCCCTGAAGTACGAAAGGATGAAACGGTAAAAAGGAGTAAACCAACAGTTGTTACATCGTCAGGAGGGAAGGAGGTGGAGAAGAAAACACCAGGCCCAGGCAGAGACAACGACTACCTAATGTTAGAAGAAGCCGATTGGGAGAGGTTTATCAAGGAGAATAGCCGTCCACCAACACCTGATACAAACCGATTCCGAGAAGTTGAGGCCAAATATAAAGGGCAAGAGACAAGGGAAACAGAATGGGAAACCTCAACGTCGGTTTCGCCGACGAAACCACCTACAGTCAGTGATACCAAAGGAGAACCACCTGGAGGAGTAACAGCAACGGGCGACAGTCAAACCCCGACCCCAGACCGAGACGACGACTGTATAATGTTAGACGACGCCGATTGGGAGAGTTTTATCAAGGAGAATAGCCGTCCAACAACATCTGCTACAGTCCGTGGCCGAGAAATTGAAAGAAAATTTCGAAATCAAGGGACAATGGGAGCACAGCAGAAAACACCGATTGCGGTCCCGACGCCGATACCACACACCTTCAGTAATAACAAAGGAGAACCACCTGGAGGAGTACCAGCAACAGGCGACCATCCGAGGAAGAGTAAGCTGCAACGATCACGTCGAGTACGGGGAAAAGCTTCGCGCCGAGCTTATCACGGTGCGTGGAATAAAACGAGTGCGGTGAGAAAGAACAATAAAGTGAAAGGGTGAAGTGGGGTGAGTGTGCGGTAACAAATAGTCGCGTTCTCTACAGATTTAAGCTGCATATAATTGTATTACTAGCACCTTAAATCTGGGGGGCAATGTGAGAGGACGCGACTTATAGGTAATGGACACAAACATGAACAATTATTATTAGATGCTTAAGTTTTTCGTTTGAATTTAGTAATTACGATATGCAGAAGGTTTTTTCCCCAATGTAAGGAATTGTTGCACGTGCAGGCATATTAATGATAGATTAAGGTTCGGCCCACAGCTGCGACTGCGGGCGTATTAAGTTACACACACAGGGCCCTGAACCGTAGAGTTTTTTGCTTTCAGCTTAATAGTGAATTATGTGGCCACATAATTCACACTTTTCTTACAGGAAACTGGAGATATTTGGGCATAGTCTAATTGGGAAATTCGTCACGCGGCGAAAGCCAAATAGGGATTAAAGTGGCAATTTACGACTCAGGGTGTTAGTCACCCACATCGAGGGCACCGAAAATATTATAATACGATTTAAATTGCGGTAGAAATACTGCGTCATAATGGAAACATTATGATTGGATGATTACCCAGCGGAAACGCTGTGATTGGATATGGGGTGGAAACACCACTGTATTCCCGAGAGGGGATACCCACTGCGAGCGGCTATTTAAAGGGAAACTCGAGGGAGTCGGAGAACAGTTTTTGGGCACCTTACTTGATCCCTAATTCCGCGGTTGTCGCTACATTTTAATCAACGGGCGAGATCCTCGCTACTGAAGGTTAAGGGCAGACGACGGTGGTTTTCCTTATCCCTAATTCCGCGGTTGTCGCTACATTTTAATCAACGGGCGAGATCCTCGCTACTGAAGGTTAAGGGCAGACGACGGTGGTTTTCCTTATCCCTGATTCCGCGGTTGTCGCTACATTTTAATCGGCGGGCGAGCTTCTCGCTACTGCAGGTTAAGGGCAGACGACGGTGGTTTTCCTTATCTCTAATTGCGCGGTTGTCGCTACAGCAGGTGGAGAGCAGCGGCGCAATTTCCTTCACTGATAAATTTCCTTTACAAACTCTCAAGTCCGTCCTTGCACTGACTAAGTCACCGTATTGCTATTATTACACCAAAAATTGAAGAGCATTACATTTCCCATTAGACTGTGCCCACTGCAGAAAGGTAAAGGGAACAATTTGATTGTTAAATTTAGTTTTATATACGAGAGTATAGGGTTTATTGCTTTAATAAATGTATAAAGCGTTTTTGGCGTTTTATTTCATTAAAGTGTGTGTATGAGCCTACTTAAATGAAGAACTTGCAGTTACAAGGGTTATAAGAACCCTAAGGGTACACAAGTTACGAGAACTTGTTTAAAGCATTCATAAAATCTGCTAAATTAAAACAAAGTGATGTACACAACGTAGGGGGTTATAGATCACTACAGGCCATCAGAAGACAACGACGTGCGCATTTACGACACCACAAGTCTGTCTCATTACAACTTATACCACCAGGATGCCGTAATCTATTGTTTGCAAGAAACACATTTTCAAGAAAGCTAATGCGTTTGGGTTTTTAACTTATTTATAGCGTTTTCAAGGTTCGTTATCTTTCATTTCCCATAAAATTTGGCACTCTTGGCCCCATGAGCGAACATCAAAAATTGTGAGATTATACCTATTACTAATATGTGTAAACAATTAAAATTTAGTAGTTATTGTTAAACTACCTACTACTATTATAAAAGGAATTTATTTTAGAGTAATGAATATGTTATTATCAATAAATAGTTTTTTGATATGTTTGATAATGTCTATACTACTTTCGCCAGTACAGCTGCAGAAAATTTTGAGCTCTAAACAGTGTTTTCTTTTAGTTAGTGAGATCGGGTATTGCTACTGTGTACTAGTAAATTATCTCCACGTATTTATTGTGGTGGGAAATGTTCGGATCGAGAAGGTTATATGTTTATCTGCTAAAACCTTTGAGATTGTTTTCTTCTGGTTCGACACTATTATTGGGCATGCCTTATGGTATGTTCTTGTTCCTGTAGGTGTAAGTCCATAAATAATGAAATAGTATACTAAAAAAGCTGTTTTCCTGTTGTCATTCATCCTGAAATAGCTCACGCCCCAGCAACATGTACAGCATGAAATTGTGATGCGTCACTAACTAGAAATACAAACAAGCCTGCCAGTGGATCTTTATTGTGTTGACAGTACATTTACTGAGCATGTGAGTGATTTCGGCACTATAATAGTGCTCAGATGCATTAGCTTCTTTGAGAGTAAGGATGTGTAAGTGTGTAACTGGCTCTAGTGAACATTGCGCCTACATCTTTGTATATGCAACAGTGTAAACCAGAACAGCGTTCCGAGGAATTGCCCCAAGCAACGAGTGTGCAAAATAATAAAGACAAAGTAATGAAAATCCAGTAAAAAAAACATTAAAAAGGTGTAGAAGAATCCGTATCGTCTATAAGGTAGCAAAGTAACTCTAGCAGAGGTCAGAAAACATCACAATAAACGAATTTTTATGGAACAACATAAGATGCGCCAACGAAACGGTTCCAATAGTAGCAAGTGAAGAAGATGTGTGAACCTTATTAAGTCAAGTAATAAACAATAATGCTAATATGGACTACACATATACAACAAGCAAAACCAAAGCAATAACCGTAAGCAAAATCAACGTCAATAGAAACATTATGAGTGACAACACTAGAATTTAAGAAGTTACAAGCTCCAGCTATTTAGGTAGATTATTAATGCAAATTCCCAGTGTCAAAACAAAATTTAACAGAAAACAAATATCGCTACGACTATTTAAACAATTTTGTGATATCACCTTGATCTACAAGGATCCGAAACCGAATATCTCGGCGCCGCCACTTCGGCGCCGCCATCTCTGTGCGGGGCCAGCTCGGCGCCGAATTCAAATTCGCAAACTACAGTGTGCACTATGTAAAAAAATTATTATAAACAAATAATAAATAAAGAGCTTGCCAAAAAGCTGGGGTCAAATGAAAAAAAATATTTATTTCATACTGATGTCAAAAATGACTTTTTTCGGACTATTTATGGTACAAAAAATGAAACATTAAAGTCCTAGTACTTTAAAGTAAAATATTAAAGTTCAAGTACTTTAAAATTATACGTCAGTTGTTGACAGGAATAATTCAAATTTATTCAAATTTCAAGAAATGATTTAATTTCATAACAATAATAACATTACTTCAGTAACTACGTGCTAATACAATAAACATTAAAAGTGCAGTTCTTTGATTTTTTAAAAACTACACTTGCATTAGAAAGAGGGGACATATTTATTGTGTTTTCTTCGGATATTTCAGTCACAGTCGATTCAGAGATGGACATCGAATTTTCTAAATTGTAAGTTGCTGCACTAAAGGTTTGCACGACAGGCGTATTCGAGGTTCCAACAGCATTTTTCTCTCCCTGCAATATAATCTTTGAACATTTCTTCTTGTTCTCCATCGAATCTTCTAGATATCCTTCAGCCACAGTTGAGCTTTTCCATCCTCCATGTCTTTTAATTCTAATCAAGTCCGCGCCGCCGTCCGCTAACATAGTTGCAGAACTCCGTCGAAAATAATGCCCAGTGTATTGGTCTGCATTTGGCAAGTTTAAATATTTAGCTATCTGGGACGGTAC